>JAVQJL010077907.1:0-24003 GCA_036024295.1 Nannoperca obscura
GCCATACTCTGTATATGTATGTATTCCTTCACTTCACCCCCCCCCCCCCCCCACCCCAACACCTCACTGTCTCTCTCCACTCTCCTCTCCTCTATCCTCACCATTATATTTGACCTCTCCTTTTGTTGCCTGTCTTTTGCCTCAGCCATCTGGTCATCCCCCAAAGCATACATCCTCTTCAAGCGTGGCAGTATCTCTCTCCACAGTGCCTCTCTTTCCCCTCTCACATTGTTTCCCCCATAATATCGCCCTGCTCCATCAGTGGAGCAGAGATTGGTGCTGGACTGGAAAAAGAAATAAAATAAGTGCACTGTACAGTCAGGAGAGAGGGCGGAGAAATGCCCCAGCCTCTGCTTCATCCCTCTGTGATTAAATAAAAATGAAATAAATGTTGTGCTCTAGGTGGAAATAAGATGGCCGAACCTGTTCCCATCTCTGACGAAATAACACATGATCACCATTGGTTAATGTAATGGAATGATTCTGTGGGTGTCACCTTGAATTTCAGTAGTGCTGATTTACTTACAGACAACCAAGTGCATGTACACATTCATTAAGGAGTTTGCATGAGGACTGAGTTGTGAACAAAACAAAGATAATTCTCTCTCCTATAGAATGTTTTTGTCTGCTTTTGCTTGCAGTTTTCTTTGGTGACCCTTGACATGTGACTTGTGTGTCTGGAGTTGTGTATATGGACGGGGTAATCTGCTAATGAATTGCAATTTTTGGATCAATGATGTTGTCTGAATCTGAATCTGAATATATTTTCCTTCTCCAGTCTCATTTTTCCTTTTTTTTCTTCCTCTGCGGCTAACCGTGCCTCCTCCTCCTCCTCCTCCTTCTCCTCCCCCCTTCCTGCTGCAGGGAACCATGCATCCCATCTCCAGTTCACTGGTCAAACACACACAGGGTGCCGCCCTCATTCCCTTCCATAATCAGGACACTTGGCAGTGCTACGGGGATGTTACATTTCTGATGCATCACTTGAGATGGCTGGCCTGGAATGCTAGTTGTGAGGGATATGTGGTTTCCTGCAGGCATGATGGACTAATTCATAAAAAACAAACAAAAAAAACCCTCTTTTCATGCACTCAAAGTATTTGGACTTCTATGCTCTTTCCCATGAGCCAGAGCTTTGCACAGCCTTGGGAAGGGGTCCTGAAACAGTAAATGTCAGCAATGATTGTATCTCTTTAGCTGTTTCCCTCATCTTTCTCACAAAACCCACATTTGTTCTTTCTCCTTTTGGCCCCCGTTGCTTGCCTGACTGTGTTTCAGTCCCCTTCTCCCTCTGGTCCTCATAGCACCTTTTCCTGGTACCCCCCCCCCCACTCCAAGCCTATCCTGCACTGAAGAAGGGATGCTGTCACTGGGAGATAGCTCATGTAAGTGCCCTGGGGGATTGCATCAGCTCTTGTCAAATAGAGATGTGAAGTGCTTCAAACTGTTAACTCAAATGGCAGACCCAGATTCAAGAACGACTCAACTGCAACAGTGCCGTGAAACATTAAAAGGAAGCTGTTACTAGTCCTGCTCCATCAACATCTAGCACTTATTTACACTTCACATTCTTCTGCTGGGTTAAATGACACCACTGTGGTAAGAGAGCAAACAGAAGCACATATTTACTACATACAGTAAATGTATCCACTATTGGTATTAGAGCAGGGTGACTTTTAGTATTAACGTTATTTGACTTGCAGTGGACGAAAGTATTGTGACCAAATGATCACATTATTATTTATTACGTTTTACACATTTTCATGTTACATGTACATTATTATTATGTTGTTTCATTTTTTTATTCTATGCCAATGGAAATTGAAAACTAACAAAATAAGTTGTTTTTACCAATATTATATAAAATATAGTAAGTATAAAATTACAGATGTAATACATAACATTGGAACACAGTTTATTTACAATGTGATTTGTCATATTTTTATATATATATATATATATATATATATATATATATATATATATATACACACACACACACACACACACACACACACATATATAATTAATATTTTGTTGCGTTTTTCCCCATAAGCACCCATTAACACTAGTTTTTACTGTAGTTTCCAGCTTTAACTGTCGTAGGCTATGACACAAAGTATTTTCCTCATTAACAACACACAAATAGTCACTTAAAGATATCCTGTCAATTTTCTAACCACTAGTAGTGCTCTGGAGAACTTTTTATGGATGCATGTGAACATGAGTAACGCGATATACAGCCTTGCCAATGGTTTCACAGTATTCCACTGAAATGGGCAGAAAAACACAGCAATGCACAGGCAAAATGCAGGGAAGGAAGAAGACTGCTAGCAAGCACACCAGTATGTAAACAAAATGTTTGTAAAATTCTGCTTTGCAAATGAGGCTATTGCATTGAAGATTTTTGTTACACCTCAAGATACACACAATAGGTTTAGGAGAATAACACTGAATGTAAACAGTGTTTACAACAATGTTTGTTGTTGTTTACAAGGAAAGTCTACAGGTCAATTTCAAGTCATGAAGATCAACATTTAATCTAAAGCAAAGTAGCTGTTTTACAGCTGATTACATCTAAAATTCACTTTTTAAAAAAGAGCTGCTTTATTTTACTGACCTCAGCCTGCCTGTTTTGTAATCCCCACTGCTAAGTACCTCATCTGCTGTTTGAAAAAGGTACAAGCAATCCACTGGTGAGTTCAAGGGTGCATCTGTGTATGTGTCTCTTTATGCATGTACATGTGGTTGACTGCTACAGTGTATGATGGATGATAAGGAGCATTGCCTGGGGATCCTCTGTCACCAAGGCCCGCAGCTCATCCACCAAGAGATCAGCATCTTCATATACTGAGGACGGGTTTCTTACTTCCTGAGCTCCTGTAGTGAATCTTCCTCCTATCATATTTTGTATCTATTATTTTAAACCGTTGGGGACTGAATAAACTCTGTATTTACCTCAAGACATGTAGGTGCTTCTACTATTCAATAATCGTCATATAAAGATGCATAAGCTGCAGTAGAGCATTCATAGATTATCTATCTAGTGTATACAACTGCAGATTGTAAACACCCAATACATTTCCTTCTCTGCTAGATGCATTAGTCAAAGTTACATCAAATACGGTTACTTGGCAGTAACTTTATTTGCTCAAATTAGTGTGTCTCTATTAAAGAGTGGGCTGAATTGTTGCCTCCACACAAAGGACAACCATATACATTTTATGTGTCCCTCTTGCTGGATGGATGGAGAAGAGCTCAATTATTAGAAGAAACTTTTTCATTCCAACATGACAATCGCATGTGTGCGCCCAATGCATAGCAGAAAATTATAAAATATGACAGACGTCATTTGTGAGAAAACAAAATGTTATCCGATGTATAGCAAAACTGCATGCAGTAAGCATGGCGCAGTGATTACGTTTTAATCACAGTGACGTGCATCCAATTGAGAAGGGCATTATGGAAATCTGTGTGAAAGCATAAAATTCACACTCTAGTTAGCATGATTTACATTCTCTTTGAAGCTTTTGGAATTGGACCTGAAAGGCATCCATAGGAAAACCATTTATGCCATACCTTACTGCATCTGGGTATTCTGATGGAAGGCATGTACAACCCAAAACCTCAATCAGTCCTAATGAGATGTGACTTGACTTCTGGTCTGCTAGCAAGAAAGAAAGACAGAAATGAAAGCTGAGAAATCACATCTGAATTATGTGATATGATTCTGTTTGTCATATCTTCGTAGGTTTGCCAAAGTAAGCCGAGGGAGGATTGCTTATGCAAACTGGAATTGTCTGTTTTTTTAATTCACTCAATATTCCCATTAAACTAAAATTCTTTTTGAAAATATTTGAGATGTGACTGAATTACAGTGGTTAGCCTGCAATGCTGGTTTATATAATAATATTAAGTCTTCTTTAATAAGATGGCTAAAATGAAATACTAATAAAAGTAGGACTCTAGGGCAGGTGAGGAGAAATGACTCCTTGAAATGAAGTGTTGATGAAGATCTACTATTTACTAGTGTTTTTAACACTAATACTAAAATATTCAATGCTCCTTGTCAAAAATCATAGTTCATCCTGTGTAAATAACTAATCTGGCCAGTAAAATGTTTTTTCTTTAAAAGGCGCATCTTTTTCCTTCTATATATGCATATTCACAGGATTACATCCCATCCAGGGTCTGCATTTCATCATAAATAATTCCTGGCACATTGAAGGTCTGTCTGCTGCAAATGACTATGTATATAGTACCCTGAAGATGATAAACTGACCCAGGAATCCGAGTTACTGAGGTCAGATGTGGTCCACAAGCACGCACTGGAGTCAGCATCACTGGAGTTCATTAACTATTCTCTTTCCCCTCTTGTTTTTCTCTGCAGCCCTTCAACCGGCAGCTCCTTCTCCTCTCCACCTGCTATCTTGATGATAAAGTCCTGTACTCGTGAGAGTGGCTGGTGAGCAATCCCCAAGGGAGTCAATGACTCTCAACTCCATTTCCCTTTGACAGATATTTTCACCCTCAAGGTCTTACCATGATGCTTTTGTTTGAACACAGAGCACCACATAGGGGTGAAAGCGCTGTGCAGGTTGGACACACCAACAGTGCACTGCACAGAGGACCACCACATATAGTGATGTCTGCATTAAACCAACAAAAATCATTATTCAGAGCAAAAAAGCAGGAGGTTTGAACAAGAATCCTGTTCAAATGTTCAATATGTTGGCCATTTCAAAAGTCCAGATAACAGTATTGTGATGGCTGCTATGAGATTGGACGGTTTGCTGAATAACTCTGGGGAAAATCGGTTTGATAGGACGCAACCCATACGTGCAGAAATCTCACTTCGCATGCCCTCATCTGCTACATTTCATTTCCTTGACACATGCAATTAAGGACAATCTATGCAAGCAGATAACAGACCTAAACCCTTGGCCCTTGCTTCACCTCGAGAGCCATGCCCCAAGATCCCGGCCCATCATGTAGAACAAATAACAATCCCTTATTGGACAGGCTCATGCAGTCCACCATTTGCTGCAATGCAGAGGCGAGAGGAGTGCTACAGGACTTGTCGTATCCTTTCAAAGATGATCACTCCTCTCACCTTCAGGAAGATGTCACTACAGTACACAGTGAGGACAGCTACTGAACGCTGACCCTTTGAGTGTGGCTGTATGCATTTTTAAGGAGGATTCAGCAGAGTATGAAACATGTAAGGCTTATGATATTCTGTAATTGGATTTCCAAGAAAGCTGGTGACAAAGTCCCTCACACACCACTAATCCTCCCAATCAGCATTGCAGGCCTAAAGCATGCTCTCCTATTGCAGATGAATATGGAGGGAGAGAAGAGGATGGAGCATGAAGTGAGGGAGAGTGCAGGGCTCGCAGATGAAGAGGGATGTGGATTGCGCCACGGCCGCATGAGGACGAACAGCCACTGAAGGCTTGCCAACGCATCCTAACACACACACACACACACAGTCTAATCATCATCTCTGTGTTGGGAGTGAAATGAGTTAGAGGAGGTAGAACGCCGGTGATAGCTACGTAAAAGAACGAGTCATGAGTTCAACATGCCAGACCACAACAGCAAACATCCAAACTGTTGCTGTCAGAAGTGGTCCGGGGCTCTGCCTTCACAATAAACAGGGAAGATTAGCTTTTCTGAATCACAGGAAACAGGTCAATTTAGGACTTCATGATAAGTTAGGAAAAGAAGACAATGAGATAACTCTCAGCCATATCAAAGAGATTAATAGAGTAGTTTAAGAAAAGGCCTGCAAATTATTCCACCTGACTGCAAGAGAGCTATGCTCGCCTGGGTAAAGATTTGTGGCGATATTTCAGGTGTAGAGCGCTGCACCTGACTGACTTGTTTTGAATCCAATTCTACACAGCCGGGGAAATACTTGTCAGCTGAAAACCTCTCTTGTTCCTGTTCTTATTTGGATGATTGAAAAAAGAAAACAAGCAAGGTAAACTTTGTGGATGTCTGGCAGGCACATATATTTTTCCATCAATGTCAAAATGGTGGATTGTTTTTCCTGCCTCTGGTATACATTAGTTCTATCTGTTCTTCAGTCTTGCTTGCTAAACTAGTCATTTTCTCTCTTCCTCATCTAAGACAGGGCAGCAAGGAGTCTTGAAATTGTGTAAGAACCATCTGAGTTTAATGCTTCCTGACTGGTTGTTCTTTAGGGAGATTTCTGATCTGTGTTCTTGTGTATTGCTTCTATGCACATGCAAAGCCAGGAGTGTGCCGTGCAGGGCAACAAAGAGGGGATGACTATCTGCCACATTCATGAGGCCCCCTTTCTGAACATGTAAACTAAGCCTTTGCCCCCTGTGTCACTAATCAAATTACATGACACAATTCCTATCCTATGGCGATGAAACAAATGGAGCCAAGCCATTAAGGGATTTGCATTGTGAAGCTTTATTAAAGGGCTGAATTTAAATCAGCACCTCTCCAGGACCAGTCACTCCCAGCTCTTCGCCTTTCTTAGAAGAAAAATAGAATACGTCAATGAGGACCAGTTGTTTAACCTTGAAGACATCACTTAAAGAATTCCCTCTTTTTTTCAGCTCACTTTTTTTCATTCCAGGCCTGGTTAAGTATGTAGAGTCCAGTGCCACTTTTCATCTTATTAGTGCCCTTGCTGAGATGGCGCTCCGTCCCTGAATGATAATGCTGGAGGTAGTAGAAAGAGAGATGGAAAACAGGGCTATGACGGTGAGTGAACTGTAATGCTATATATGCCACGGCCCCGGCATTCAAATCCTTGAATATGCCTTACTTACTACATCCTTTTTTTTTTTAAGCACATTTTCCAACAAAAAACAATAAAGATTTTCAGCAAGGTACTTCACTCTAGAGCCAATTTATATAGTCACTTGGACAGAGGAGGGCAAGAAGTTTTCCTGCATTAGATGAAGAGATGTGCTCCATTTTATTCTCAGTGGACCTTATATTGTCTGGACTGGCTGGGCACTAACGCCAATAAGAAAAGAATCTGTCTAATTTGCTGTCAGTCTGATATTTTGTCTGATATGGTCACAGCAGAGCTGCAATGTAATCAAGTCAGAGTGAGTGCCAGGTTTAGAGATAGCATCTCATTTCATAACAGCATGATAAAGACACACCGAAATAGGTGGGGTCAGCAAAAAAAATAGCAAAGTGAGTTAACCTCTAAGCTAGAATGATACAGTTGCCATTAAATAATGATTTTTCAGTTAACGGTAAGTTCACCCAAATTACAAAAAGGCATATTTTCTCACTTAACACTGGTGATATCTAGGCCATACAAACAGTTTAAGTATTCTTTGCCCACATTATTTCTTTTTAAAATATCAGCGAGCGTGACTTTTGTTTATGGTGCCCACAGCACTAAGATCTAACATTTACAATGTCTTGATTACTCGGGGTTAATCCCCAGGCCTCACTTTAAATATTATTCATATAAACTTCTTTCAGCCAAAGAAATAATCTCTATAAAAACGGTTGAGAGGAAACTAGGGTTTTTCAAAACTTGGGTTTTATTTTCGTAGTCCTGGGACCTTGGTTCTGTGGGTTATGATAATGTTGTACTCAGCAAAGTAATTGCTAACATCTCAGAACAAAATAACACTACTAAAATGCATTAGACAATCATACATACAGAGTGTAAACAAGCCAAAAGTTTTTGCAAGATTAGCTACAAGCAACAACCAAATTGTTTGGGCTCTAAACTGTGGTGGGTGTTACAATAAACAGTTTGGATTAGTTCATATGACTAATCCCAGTTTTTGTTTTAAAACTGTATGACAGCTTGCATTCCTCGTGTCCTCAGTGTTTCCTTTGGTGAGTGCAACATTATTATAATAGATAAAACTATTGGCCTGGAAATAAAATAAGCCATACTTTTCCTTTAATATTGTATTTTCTTGGTTGCCCATAGCAAAAGGAACTTTCCGTTCACCTCCACTGTATCGGGGTGAAGGCAGAAATCTCAGTGGATATGTCCAGACCTGTGATAATAAAAGCATTGCTAGATACCACTAGTGTTAAGTGAGGGCTAAATTGGCACCTTAAGATCTAGATTGTGTTACATAAATGTTTTAAATTCTACCTGCGTTTTGTGCTAATTGCCTTCGTTGGTGGATTGTGAAAAGAACATGGTTGCTACACAACTTCTACAATAGGAAACTCCTCATGCAACACGAGTCTTCATTACACCTAAATATTTCATTCAGTTACAGGGCGTCCTAGGGCTAAAAAGCTTTACTCTGAGACAAACCCCTGAAATTGGCAGTGAAATGTTCACTGACTTTTCACAAACTTTCGGCCACTTGAGAGCAATTTCCAAACTTAAGCTTCTTTATGCATAAAAGACCTGAAGTCTATCCCCTTACAGCTTATGGATAGGACTACAACAGCAGCACAGTAGCAGCAGCACTACAATGGGGAGGAAGAAAAACACATTGCACAAAGTGTTCAGAAGACAAGAGACCTGATGAGACTTTTCTGTTCCCTTGACATATTTAAGAAAGGTATGTTACTCAGTCTCAGAGTCCATTTACACTAGAAAGAGCAAGGTGCTATTTCCCTTCAACCATTCACACATACTGTATGTTCCTTCATGGTAAGTTAATTTCAAAGTGGACATTTGCTACTTTTGGCCACAGTCCACTTCACAGCCATTGTGGGTCACCTACTAAATGTTTTCGGCTCATCTACAGAGGCGTATAAAACCTCACACGTCCTCAGACAGCATATTCTGGACATTCAGCATGCATACGCAGACACAGTGCTTGGCCATTTAATCTCTCCATCTTCAGTACTGTGCCTCTCTCCTCCACTATTCCTATCTTTCATAAACATAGCTAAGCTACTGAACTCTCCTAAGTCCCTTTTCATCATATTCTAGCACTGTTAGGGCTGCAAAGGGCACCAGCATCTGAGAGAAGCTTCCCATTGAGGCCTTTGGAATGGATTCACTCCAAACGGCCTTTTCATTCTGCAGCTGCGATGGATTAGCTCTGTCATGGGTCCAGATGAGGTTTGCCTACCTGATCTGCACACCATGCCGGCAAAAATAAAGCCACGCCACAGAGATAAAGACGAAAGGAAAAATAAAATTAAGGTACAGGAATCGTGCTAGCGGCTACCCAATGGTCGATGATAGAACACTTCAATATTTCATCACACAGTCATGCATGGACACACAAACACGGACAGTGGCCTGGGAGCAACCGCCCACAGGTTTAATGTAGCCATGTGTGAAATGGCAAGAGCCACACAACAGCACTCTCCAAATTAACCATTGGATGGAGAAACAGAGGAGGTTCATGGTTGAGTGAGCACATCATGTTCACTTAATTCTCACTCATGGGGATAGTGAGCACTAAGGACAGGAGAAGCGCCGTAAGAACCATGTAAAGTAAGACCACACCACTGCGTTACAACGAAATGTTTTTCTTTTTCACACTTTCATTACATCTCCTTAGTATAATTTGGACAAACTGATAGACAGCAATGGTAACTGCCTCATCGACAGCTGAGCAGCAGAAAAGCCAACGCACCATGGACCTTTATAGTTGCCTACAACAAATAATTCCATGCATATCATTCATGAGCATTTGATTATTATTCTACTCTTTACAACATTCGTGCAAATTCGATTAAACTCATGAATTCAATGTGACTCAGTGAACAATCAGAAATATATTGCCGCTTGTTATGGTGCCAGCACAGATAAAGTGATTTGAGTGGCTTGGGTTCGCTTCTCTGGCCCGCCAGAAGATATTTCTGTTTCAGTGTCATCAGCAGTTTGTTCCACCACATCAACAGATCCTGCTCTGACATTGCTGTGGTCTTCAATCTACAACTGCAATCACAAATGCAGTAATTGTCTATAAATCCGCCCTGTCTCCAGAGGTGCTGGTCTGTATTATGTCTCTCATTACATAAGATGTGTTTAATATTAACCACAGTGGCTATTCATGGCACGGCATGTCTTATTTGCATCTCTGTATCACTGCAAGGAATATGCTAATATATTTTCCTCTTCCACCTCTCCTTTAGCTTGTATGCTAGAGTGCCCATACACTAGTTTCACAAGGTTATGATGCTTCAGTGGCCCGGCGACTGTGAACTGTCACAAGCAATCAGTTATGATGGAGCCCTTGTTTCTGCACAGACATGCAGCTTTGGCAGGGGCTCTGCTAGCGACTGCCTGCTTTGAAACAGGCCAGAAACGTGCAGATCAATCTGCTCAGTCGGCAGACGGAGAGCTGGAAGCTGGAAGCCCCGTTGCACTGTGATCCAATATTTACTAGTTGGGAGAGTACATCGTGACACTCCCTGTTGATGTTTTGTATTCCTCACAATAATGCCCTGATGTCCCCTTAATTTTTGACTGTCTTTAGCACAGAAATTATAGTCCATCACACACAGACACACACACACACACACACACACACACACACACACACACACACACAGAGGGAGACCAAAACAATAAACAGCTGATAATGCAGCCCAAGTGGACCGACAAGATTAGACAGGACATACGTGTCAATTAATCCTTTTCTCTGGGCTCTTCAGAAATAATAAATGGCTCAAAAGTGTTTTCGTTCATAAGCTGTCTGACCTTGGTCAGGACAATGCAGGCAGCAGCTCCTTTGAAGGAAGACTAAAGAGTCACTTTTTACTTTGGACCCAGTGAAGCCAGGCCAATGCAGCAACTTCCGATGAGGCACGATGCGGATGTGCTATTCCAGCTCAAGTATGGGATTACTGATTCAGTGATTATGGGTATTGTAGGGGAATCTAGTGAAATGGCCAATAGCTAGCTGAGTGTGACTGCAACGGCTGTGGGAACATAGCTGTAATGGGCTTTGTGGGAGAGATTAAAAATATATCAGGAGAGAGAGATAGAAATAAGAAAGACAAAGAGGGGGAGTAAAAAGTAAAAAATGCTGACTGCAATGTCAGAGATCTTCACAAGTGACAAGTCTTGAAAATGCTCTTCCTTTCTTCTCCTTTGCCTGCTCTGTTCCTGCCTTTTCACAACTGGTGCATGAGTGCCCACTCTCCTTGAGAAGATTTGCTAATTGAGAAAACAAAATGGAAAGTAGCCATCACATGGAGCAGAGCTGCAGGCAGACATATCCCCAATGCACCTGAGATGAATAGTTCACAATAGCAGCTTGCCCCCTTTTTATTTTACTTAAAATGCACCACATGTACAGGCTTTAAAAAAAATTATTATAAACAGTTTTTCCTCACACAGAGAACAGCAATGAACGTTTAAAGCACCACTAAGATGTGGTGTTTCTCCTCCTGTGTGGTCCGTCATCGCTGCTTTTTATATGGTCAGCCAGCTCCTCTTGTTCATCACAACGCAGCACTGATATCATCTTCAATAACAGAACACAGACTTAGCCTGTCATTGTTGACTTATAGCTCAGAAACCACCCTATTAACAGTGGTGAACAGATGTGCGGAGTATAGACGGGCTGTCATGTTGCATCATGTTTGTTGACGAAAAAGGGGGCTTGATCTATGCCTCGCATTCATTGGTTTACCATAAAACTCACATATGGGCCAGTGTTCCACAAATTATTCTGAAACCTATATTCTTGGTTGACTGGTTAAAGGTAACATCATTATTTTGCGGCTCAGCTGTTGCATACATAGTTTTTATAGTTGTGGAAATGTTTTTGTCAACAAAATCTATTTAAGTGTTAAAGCTTTATAAGCAATCCCACATGTCCCTGATACATTTAAAGCCCTTCTGGCAGTCCCAGAACTACTGCAGTATGTATTATATAAAGAGTATCAGTTATTGTGTTAATATAATAATTTTTACAGTAATTCTATGTTGGCTGTGTTGTCTGTTTGAAATTATCTGACTGTAGGGTCATGATATCTTCAGGGTGTTATGACAGTCCATTCATAATCATGCCACCATCACATTTGCCACCGAATATTGAGCAGATCAATAAAGAAAATCAATAAGAGATTTAAAGACCCCATCATCCCCACAGTAGGCCTGAACACACCACAACCGATTGATAACTGTCAGGACTGGAGAAATATTTACCAGTACCAGTGTAAATCTGTGATGCGATTTACTGATCTTCCAAATCAGATTTCTGTCTCTACACTATATGCTTTTTATATTCCTTAACTGGCCAAATTCCCAGAGATTTGAAGCTACCACAGCAGCGATGGAGGAAAGCTGTTGTTTTATCAAACATCTGCCAGCGTCATTGATTCCAAGACAAATAACGCTCCGACAGCAACACTTCTCCTCAGGTTGGGTTTAAGAGGATCTTTTGATATTCTGATTAAAAATTCATTGTGTTGAATCTGCCTTGGAGTGTGTTCTATGTTTTTTATTCTGAATCTCATTACAGCTTCAGCTGTGTGCCTGACTTTAGAATAAATATATATAAATAAATACAAATACAGCGGAGGGCAGATGGCCAGAAAATTAGGTCAAAAATAATGTTCCTTTTGGAGGTTTGGCCTTTGGAATTTTTTCAGCCTTTTATGTGTTTGCTATACGAAAAAAACTTAACCTCGTGTGACCACAGCAAACAGTACCAGTGATTGTAATCTTGCCAGCAAGACTTCAAGAAAAGTGTAGGAAAATGTTGAATAGGTTATTAGTATTTCATCAGCACTAAATGTAAGTGAGAAATTATGTTTGTTGCTGTAATGTTGTAGCAATTACTGTAGTACAATTAATATTAGTTTTATGGATATTATGATATGTATATATTTAGAAGCAGTGTTCCTAAAAAAATAATGATAATAACTTTTTAAAGCTTAAGTCAGATCATAGTGTGACTGTTTCTGACAAAAAGGTCTCCCTTTTTCTGCCTCACCCCCTTCTTCCGATGCCCCGCTCCCCTCTCAGAGGCCTTACAGTTCCCAGAGCACGTCACGTCATCCAGGGCTGTTACTGTACCACTCATCTGACTGAAGCCCACATCCAACAACCTCATCAGGCCTCTGAGACTGCTTGGCCTGGTGGCCTCAAAATCACACCCCTATGTTACTGTATGGTGGCTCATGTTGCTCCCAGAGGCTTTTGCACAGTCATGGTGCTTATCAGGTACACTCCACGCTCGTTTATTCTTTGCATTTGACATAAATCCTAGCCTGTATATATTTCAAAATTGTCATTTTCAAAAATTGTGTTAGCTGTTTGAACAAAGAGACACAGGGTGAGCGACCAATATCTTTTACCATGACCTTTACTTTTGGATGAAAAATGAAGTGTGTCATGGGAGCTTTAGTGCAAAACACTGAGATTTACTCTGAAACAAATGTGGAGAGTGAGACAGGATGTGTCGGCCTATGCATGTGTGACTGCATACGCCTACAGTGTCTGTGGGTGTGTGACTCTGTGCATATGCACACACACATGCATGCATATGCACATGCCTGTGTGCATCCATAAACAAACCTCCATCTGTGCCTCTAACACAGCTGGACTGTGATGGCATGTCCCGGTACAACCCCCATAACCTGGGGAGGTCGCTCTCTCTCTCTTTCTTTTTCTCTCAGAGTCATACACTTACGCACTCACATACTCTCTATGTAAGCAAGCTCTAAAACGTTATTTAATCAAATTCTTTTCACCCTTTCTTTTCTTACTTCAGTCTTTGCCTCTATCCTCCCACCACTCAGTTTCCCCTCTCTCTCCCGGCTTCCCCTACCATGTTGTCCCAGTCACACCTTTCAAGCTGAGTTACAGCCTGCAAGGACAAGAACTGTGGCACCACTACAATCACCTGAGGAGCTTCTCTCGACCATAGCCTGTCTCTGTCAGGCATGCACTGCAAAAACATGTCTGCCTGTCGCTTTGTTTACCGTCCATTCACACACCACCACCAACAACAGCCCCAAAAGCCATACAAAACAATGCATGCGAAGATTTGGTAAGGGCCCATTCCTCTGTGCTTCAGAACATATGTCATTTGCCACATACGCTCAGTCATAGTGTAGGCCGCTGGTGTAAAGAGACTGATGGTGTTTTTGGGCAACATGTGCAGTGCTAGCACTCTCTTGGGAGGTGTAAAGGTCAGTGAAGAAGATGTTTCTAAGGATGTGTTGTGTCTAGACAAAAATGAGGCTTGTGCACTATGTTGTTGAGTATTTATGAGCATCCCAATCAATGATGTTGATATCCCACATCCATGTCAATACAAGTTTTCTTCCTGATCATTAAATGAAATGCCACGCGTCTTAATGGGCTCCGTACTCTTTCTGAGCCTGATACTGGACCCACAGGACAGAGCTCACACATTATTGCCACAGATCATCCTGCATCATGTGAAATTCAACATCCAATCAGAATGCAGCACACAAATGAGGTGTAATAATTTTTAAAACCCATTACTGTAGACTGACAATATGGCAGCATAAACTTTTAGCATCCCACAAGTCAACTGCGATTCACTTAAAGCGCAGCGTTAAAGGAAAATTTGAGATTTTGGAGAGGAAATTGTTACCACTCTCATGTCTGTATGGTAAAAAGGACACTACAGCCAGAAGCAGGTTAGCTTAGCTTAGCACAAGGACAGGAAAAGGGGGAAACACTTTATATCTCACTTGTTTAATCAAAAACAGACCTTCCCCAAATAGTTTTTATATTTTAGTTTGGATTAAAGAAATTAGCTACAACATGTTTATTGGTGAGCTTTAGAGATGCATGCAGGCACATTTTGTTACCTTTCTAGGTACCTGGTTAACTGTTTCCTCGTGTCCTCAGTCTTTGTGCTGGGCTAGGCTAAGCTGGCTCCAGCTACACATGTACCATACAGACATGAGAGCGGTATTAATCTTCTCATCTATCTCTCGGCAAGAAAGCAAATAAGTGTATTTCCTACACCTTATAGTGACTCTGCTTTTCTCTCTTGTCCCTCCTCTATCTTGGCTTTGGATATGACAATGACGCATTCACAGTGGCATTTGTTTTATCCCGTTTTTTTCCCTACGTACTCTTGGAGCAGAGCCGTTTCGTCTACAGTAGCTAACAGCGGTGGGAGACGGTGGTTGAACTGTGCAGCCAAAGAAGCATCTGCTACTGCCAGTGTTTAAGGACCTGGAGGATTCAATAAAAGAGGAGTAGGCACATGTAAAAAGGCTGGCAGAGGGGACACAGACCATTAGCCTAATGACAGAATGAGGAATGAGGAATAGGGAGATGAGATTCAAAAGCCAAGCATTGCAAAATTTGCCTTTAACAGAAATCAAGGCGAGTAATCTAATAAATAGCGTGGCAAGGAGAGACAGCCTAAGGTAAAGGAAAAAGAAGAAGCGTAAACAGGAGAGAAAGGGATGGCGGTGTCATTAAGTTGGCCAGCCGTGACCATCAGGAACGTTAATGCTGTCTGCTGTGCTTTCTTCAAACTGGTACCCTTTGCTTTGAACATACTGCTGTCTTCTCTGTGAGCATACCTGACTCCTAGCTTCTGCAGCTATTATGGACCCTGCACTGATAATTACACATTTCACAATTTCTGATGTCACTTCAAAGTAACAACAGTCTTGCCACCAAAGCACAGACAATGCCTCTGGAGTACAAAGCCAAGCCTCGAGGATTACTGAAGCCACACATTGTTCTGCTGCCGGTCACTAATTTAATTAATAGCATATATATATATATATATATAACTGTCTTGAAAGAAAGTGTTCTGACATAAGACTGTGCCAAGGATTTCCATATTTTGTTTCTAAAAAGCAAAACAAACTCCAGCAAGTTTAATTTGCATTGTTGCATGCACATCCTCTTGTTCATCTGCCTCTATTATATTACTTTAAAAAAGTATGTACAGCAAATGAGGAGGAGTGATCTACATGATGAGTCAGAGCAGAGGGCTTTGGCAGTATCCATCCCAGAGTAAAGAGAGAATGCACACTAAAGCTGAACAACATCATGCTTCAAGAAAAGAGGAGTCCGAACGGAACAAATCAAATGTTGTCATTTCAATGACTCTGCAAGGCCTCAGGCAGCCGGATCTCATCTTTATCAAAACAATGAAGCATGCCTCAAAATAGATTTACTTTCCAACCCTGCATAAATGCCACTTTTGTGAAAACCTTAGTGCAGATTGCTCGATCAAAAAATACATGTGTGTTAGGTCTTAGTTATCCACATGGGGCTATTGATGCAAAAGGACATTAAAATGTCCACTAAATCATTGTGACAGGTTGCAGAACAAACAACAGCGCTGACAATTTTAAAACTCAGAACGCAGGAGGTCTTCACTCACCAGAGGCAAAGCCTCAAAGGCCTGGAAGTCAGCAGATAAGTGATATTTAATAACCGTCATCTTTATTTTGTTCACTACATTGGTAAAGACAATCTGAGGTGCTTGTGGACTGTTGTGAGCTCAGCATGAGCTGTCTGTGGTTTGCGAGCTCAGCTTGACAAGAGTCTCAGGGCACTACCTTGAAAAAAGCGTCAGATCATACATTACACAAATCATATTGGAGGGGGGAAAAAACTGCATCTCAAACCGTTTTTAAAGCAGCCTTTGCTCAAAGTTTGTTGATTATTTTACAATTAAACAATTTTGGTGTGTTAAGTGTAAAACTTCTTCCTGAATAAGTTAGTAGGCTACACACTCAGCACAGAAGAGAAATTTCAAGCAGAGCAGATTATTAATATGCACATCAAAGCAAAAGAGATGCTCAATCCAAACATTATAACAACATTTGACAATCTTTCCTTTTTTCGCATCACTGAACGATACACTTCTCTCAAGCAATGACTTCTTTGCATCATTAAAAGCTTATAGTTTTCTTGTACCTGAAGTTCAAGGCAGTCCTGAGACAGTGCTCTTGATGGAGATGCTAAGACATGGCAGCAAGAACCAAGAAACGGGGCCACGGCTCCCACAGGAACCCCTTCCTCTCGCTAAAGCTCTGTCTGCCCCTGAATTTAATTAGATTCTGATATCAAGCCTTTTTCTCCTATGCTTCCCTTCCTCTTCAACATGCGTGAAATTGCACGGCACTATCTATTATTTATTCACTCTCATTTGCTTATTGTTTCTTATGGTTGCCTTCGTTAGGGCACTTGCAGCTCTGCCTGTGATATGATGCTCTGCTTCATCTCCCTCACTGCTCAGACCCACCTCCTCTGCAGGTCTGAGCCCAACTCATTTGCTGCCGTTGGTTGGGGAGCTATGGATTTTTCCCCCCTTTCACCCAATGACAACACGGTGAGGTGCTATGAGGGCTGGGTGCTAATGAGCTGACTCTGCATTGCTGGGGGAGATGCTCTGTAAGACAGGGGGAGTCAGAGGACGGAGCTGGCAGGAGATGCTCTGGCACAAGGAGAGTCAGAGGTGCCATTATGAGTGTGCGACGCAGGAGTTAGAGGGACTGAACAGCACCAGTCAGACAGAGCCGAGTGTCTCCAGAGTCTACCATTCAGCCAAACTGAACCTATCATTTAAAACGACTTCACAAAATGGCATTCTCAACTCTATGTCTTCCCCTTCTGTCCACTGCTGATTTCAAGAAACTACAGCCAAGGGGGTAAAGCAAAAAAATATGAAAAACTGGTTATTTATTGGATCAGCCACTAAACCAGCTGCACCATGGGATGGACCAAAACCACATAATAGGACCCAAAAAGTGTTGGATTTAACTGATAAGCTTACAATACCAATTTATATGTACAAAATGCACGTTTTACAGTTTAAAATCCACTGCTTCCATTCAACACATGAACTCCTCTGACACAGAGTCCTTGACACAGGGTTTGTGTAACTGGCTGCATTTCCTTCTCAAGGCCAGGACATGTAGGCCTACAGCATATTGCCAAGGGATCTCATTTTACGTTGTGGAATTCATGTACATTTGTAAAATATCACCAGGACAGACACAAATGCTGTAAATGTGTCAACAGTGACGTGGTTTCCCACCACAGCCACAGTCTGTAAAATGGTATCTATAAAAATAAATCGACATTTCTAAAAATCCAAAGAAACTAAAGGGATTTAGGCATTTAGTTGTAAAACTCAAGGATGTAGGATACATATGGAAAGAACACTGAGTACATTAGGAAACATCTGCATTTGTAAATGTTTCTTCAATGCCCATTGAGACTTTATGAGCCACAGTGGAATGACATGAACTTGACTGCTTCCCCTGTTTGAGATGTAGCCTCCATATGCTCTATAGCTCCATACTTTACGAGTTTGACATAAATAATTCCGCGTGGACGGAAGTGGTGGGAATCTGGACATGACTGAAATAGAAGCACACTTACACGCATGGGTGACTGAAAAGCTGTTGGACGACTCGAGGTTGTCGACGTTGTAGTTGAGGTGGAACGGCTTTTCAGTGGTGTTTTGGTTGGTGTTGTAGAGTTGGACAGCGAACCTGAACGCGCTGTGCTCCTGCACCGTGGAACGCATGAACAGTCCCCCTTAAAGAGACGAAAACCAAGATTAGACAACGCTTTGACAGTCGCATTATAATCATGTCTTACTTTGTACCCCCTTTAACTCCGTGTGGGAGAACTCTATACGTCCCGTTGTGTAGCTATAAAGCAGGCTGCTTGTTATTTGTATTAACTATCATGCATTTCGACCAGTGCGCCTCTCCGTAACTCTTCAGATCTTGCGGGGGGGAAACGGACCGTCTCCCGTCTTCCTTGTTGTGCACTTATTCTCAATGGTTACAATTAAACAGTCAACGCTAGATGTGGCTTTAATCTACATGGTTTTCCAGAATCAGCGGCTTTCGGCGGGCAGCATCTGTAAAATCAAGTTAGTCCCTATCATTGCGCAGAGCTCCGCGCTCCACGTACAGATCTCTCCGGGATAAAACTGCAATCATGCGTTTGATTAGTCCATACAAACCACATTCTGCAGCCTTTTAACGCGGCAGAAACACTTACCGATATTAATCTGATTGGGGAATCCTGCGAATGATCTGTCAAAGAGCCACAGTAGAAACAAAACCACGCGTTGTGCCATTTTCTCCGACCTATCTGTTCAACTCCTTAAAAGGGTCTGTCTAAGCAAATTCATATGTTCTGGATGAAAGCCGGGCGCGATGGAAATCCAGAGGATAGATGATGGTCGCTCACAGTGCACCAATTAGGTTCATTGAGGTGCAGCCCAGCTGCAGAGCATTTTTTCAACTAAGAGAGGGGGGAGAGGGAGAGAGAGGGAGAGAGAGAGAAAGAGGAAGGGGAAGGGGGGGGGGTCTCATCTGAACTCCGATTGGACCCGATGTTGGTCAAACTTGATCTGACGTTAAATTAAAAAGCCTCAGCCCGCTAGATTACGACGGCTTGGAATAAGCGCAGCACTTGTCAATATTAGCCTTCTGTTGGCCGAATCAATAGAAACACTGCAATCTCAGGTGGCCAATGACTCTGAACAGCCTGGCCACCAGCTGCTGCATACATCGCCAGAACCGGCGATAGAGGCAGACACAGAGAACTGCGGTTATTTTCCACAGTGGGAACATGTGTGAAAAGTTTGTGTTTTTCATTCACTCGGCAATCTTACCCTCTCCACGTTGACCCGCAGCGTCTCCGAGAAAGCAGTGGCATGTTTAAGGCTAGAAAGAGGTGAAGCAGTAAGTGACTATAAGATGAGAAGTTAAAAATAGCCCCCACAATGCCTGGACACACGCGCACAAAGGGGGAGGGAAACAGGGACAGAGCCAACAGAACTGTCTGTGGTGCTGAAACTGATCAGGAAAAGTGAAAATAAATCATTGGCTCATTTGTATTTTCTACTTACCTCGCTGGAAATAATAAACACATGAAAAACACATTTGTTTTCTTTTGGAGGTTTGACCATTATCAAGTAACTGATATCTCTCAGTAAAATCTGCGTGCCATTTTATTTACTTTAAGTTTTACTCCATCTCTAATGAAACATCTGTCATTCCTGTGTTTCTGCCTAAGAGAGAACAATTAAGGGATTACTGGCCCATTTATCACCCTCAGCAAAGCGCTTTGAAAATTGAGTTTTTAATTGCATTGCAAATGGCTAATGCTTTGGCTATTGATACTGCAATGCACTCAGTTCCCTATAGGACAGACTGTGTCCTGTTTTAAATGTTTTAGCATAAAAAACAGTACAGTGACACAGTGTAACCTGATCTTAAAGAAAAAATATTGACTGGTAAGTATACCAGCCAGTGGTGAGGGCTCTACTGCAGCCGATCAAGCATCACTGACAGATAAACAATACAGTAACAGATACATACAGGGGTATATATGCATCTGTGAACAGAAAATTACTTAATGTTTAAAATTGGAATTATGAGTTGGATCATTTTTCACATTTATATTATTACATTTTTAAACAAGTGTAACTTGGGTCATGTGTTTGAAGGCGTGATGTTAATCATTCATGTCAGTCAAGTAATGATGTGGTATGACCCAGTCATCAGAGGGGGAGATTTCCTGTCCAAACGGGGTCAGAGTTGATCTTTACTCCCACAACTCACCGGCTCTCTGGGGATGAATCTGGGATGACATCACATTGATTGTCTGTGTCAGAGTTGCCTGATGTCGGTTTGACCTTAATGGCTGAAGTCATAATGACCAAAGTCAAAGTGTGACCCACTGACTTCTCTGGTCTGCCTTTTCCACCAACTCTCATCACTTCACACCTGAATCTGAAACCATGATGGATGTTTTAGTGGGAATAAGAGACCTTCTGTGATGTTGGTTTGCAAAAATGTTGTACAAACCAATTAATTGAAATAATATAAAAGGAGCAATTTAATTGATTATTTACAGTGCACGCTGGTTCTCTGTGTGAACTGAGCTAATCATGTATGATTTCAAGCAAAACCCATAAAGACAAAAAACATTATTCACTACAAGGGGAGCCAGAGCAGTTGAGATAAGGCCTTGATATAATTGATATTAAATGGTGATGATTCTGCTGCATTATTTTCAATTAGGACATTTTGGCCATGCTGCATTATCCTCAAGGCTCAACCTCTGCAGAAATTCAATTTTGTGTAAACATTTGCAGATATGATCTATATGAAAACAAATAATTATATGATATGGCTTTTGTTGGATTGAAAACATGCACAGGACTGTTACTCGAGCAGGCAAAATGAAAAGACTGAAAAATAGATGAAAAGATGTTTCCTTTTTAACTCGTGATGATGATGATTCACAGGCTATAGCTCTGAGCAGTGCAAGCCTCACCAGCAAGAATTATTCATTTGCTCCCTGCCTTCTCTTCCTAACACAACAGGATGAAATCTTCTTTCAGCCCCAAAGAGGCTCACGTAGCTTCTTTGAGGATACGTGAGCAAATAAGTTGGAAACTATAACATTTATTAAAAAACTAGAGAGTCTTGGTCTCTATGGGAGTTTAGGGGCCACAGGTGTAATTATTTTTAGCATTGATTCATCTTGACAGAACAAGTGCATGTTTTTCCTGTGATCACAAAATAACGAACACATAGTTGTGATCATACGATAAAGACGTGTAAAATGGTAATCACCTATAGTAAGTAGATGGAGGGAATGATTAGCCACAGCTTGTCTGATGACAGTGATACCCAATCTCTGATTTTTGAGGCCAATGTGGGTAATATTTGGGCATTATTTTCTTTTTTACATAAACACATTATATGAGAATGCTGTAAATGTGGTTATTAAAGAACTGTGACTTCAGTATGTACTGAACAGGACATTGTACAGTTGAAAATGAAACTGAGTCCTTTCTGGTGGACAAATCAAATGATGGTGGTGGTGACTCTTTAAAATTAAGCATTGTCTAATTGTGACCTAACGGTAAAGATTAACATGAAAGTGAGTTTAAACGTGAACCTGCGTCTCTCTACACAATGACGGAGAAACAAAGATAGAAAAAATACAACCACACAGTATTTTTCCTTTCTCAAATTGTTTAATTTGAAGGATTTTAGTGGCCTAAAGAGCCGATCGTATCCAGTATTTTGCAAGAAAAAATAGGATAAATTTTGTATTAAATAAACATAATTTAGTTTAATTGACCTAGTTGGGTTTTATTGATTCATTCCTTGAATCATCTTGGGACAAAACACACGCACATCTGTCTTGTGCAGGTGCTGAGTACAAAAACTGTGCAGTGATTTGAAGTTTCCAAGAACTTCTTCCTTTGAATCTTTGTTAAAACATGAAAAAAGTACATTTTGAGTCACACTGGCTCGTCATCAGATGCAGAGGTATCAATCAAATGACAAACATTTAACATTGGTGTAGAGTGAAAATACTCGCTTTCAACTTTGATCTTTGGCTCCAATGTTTTCAGCTCCATTAAACCCAATTGGCAGTGTTCTTTGTAGCCGCACTGCTGACTCCTACTGGTTGGTCAGGATGTCTGTGTGTAGTTTCTTTGAACGTCTGCATGTGCAACGCCCTCCTAGTGAAGCTCCTCGCCGTCAGGTGAAAAGAAGCAACTGGTGACTCCATGTGTATCGGAGGAAGCACATGGCTGTCTACAGCCCCCCCAGGAGAGCAGTGGGTGTTACCACGGCAGGTTCTGCAGTACATGGGGATTTGGCCTTTACAAATTTGGAAAAATGCCAAAAAGAAAAACAACATATAAACATCAGCAGATAACACTATTAGAGTCAATTGCAGCTGCAATATTCACAACAAGTGGCCATTAAATTGTCTGCAGATTACCTTGGAGCTTCAATCTAATGGGCTGCTGTGCATCAAGGCCATGCATTTTAGATCAACAATGATTATTTCAATTTAGCGAGACAAATCTTCTGCAAAATATGTCTGCACGAGAGAAAACTGCTTTTCTTGTCAAAGATTTAAACATTTAACACCTTGAAAATTCTATATTTTTCTGACTTGCGTGATCAGGACTGGTCAATCACATTTCATTTCCATTGCTCAAATATGACTTGACTCACCTTTCAATCTCTCTTTTTCCTACCATTCAGTGCACTTCCTCACATCAATCCTACCCTGCTGAGGAACTAAATTCAGTAATCATAGAAATGGGTTGCTCTGGTGAAAGATACATAATCAGAGGGGGTGAATTAGTATTATAGGAAGGATGCAGTTAAACAAGCATTATGCAGCTCAAACTCAATGATTTGGAGAGCTATTCCAAGAGCCCATCAGTCTTGGCCAGATGTTGGAGGCTGATAAGAGACTCTGCTCTCAAGGAGCTCTTCTTTATTCTGTCAGTGCCTCTTCCCATGAAAGAGACTTTTGGAAGGCAATGGCCTGAAGAGATAGAGAAGCACTTGCCATTGTGGTGGAGTGTCACACAGATGTAAAGAAACAACAAATCTGTGCAAACACTGTACAATGTAGAAATCACATTTGCTTAACAAAGTGTAAAAAAAAAAAAGAATCCATTGGAATAAAACTATGTCAAGTGGCAGAACATTGTGATGGAAAGGATGTATCGGGAGTTTTCGCAGTGAAACCATGAGGAAAATGAAAACGCATCATGTGGCATAAGATAAATTACGTGACATAGTAGTTCAAGGGATGAGGAAAAAGTGCCTATTCTGATTTCACCATTTAAATGGCATTGCCTGGTGTGTCACAAACCCATCACAAGCTTTGGCTCCCCAGCAAACAGTCTTTGGCCTGAGTGGGACAGAGGCGGTGTTATCAGCTGCACAGGCTGACACACTTCACTCTCTTGCCTCGGGCTTTGCGGAGTCAGAACCGTACAGCCGCAGCAGTCAGCGCAGCATGGCAGGAAGACATCTTCACTACATGAGGTTTGAGCTACATGGAATAGGCCGTCTGGACTTAAAATACAAATATGTGCTTGACAAACATGATGATGCACACGTGCACATGTACACAATTCTGGGCAATCATGCTATCAGTGCATATGTGTGGGTGATCAGAAGGTCATATGTGGTCTAGTGCTTAAATGATTAGTTGATTACACAATCCGTGGTTCAACAGAAGAATTACAAACACTAATGTGATAATTGATTAAACACTGAGTTCATTTAAGAGCACAA
>JAVQJL010077914.1:0-13479 GCA_036024295.1 Nannoperca obscura
GTGTGTGTGTCCCCGTGTGTGTGTGTCTGTCCCTGTGTGTGTGTGTCTGTCCCTGTGTGTGTGTGTCCGTCCCCGTGTGTGTGTGTCCGTGTGTGTCCCTGTGTGTGTGTGAGTGTCCCTGTGTGTGTGTGACGTGCTGAGCCTCACCAGGCTGGCAGCGTACATGGGCACGATGACCGGCTGCTTCTTCTGACCCGTGAACAGCTGCAACACGTGAAAGCAGCAGGTTAGAAACATCGACGCTTGTGCCGCAGGAGGTTAATGAAAGGTCACTCAACACGTGTGCACATCAGAAGGTCCAAACACTTCAACATCAAACCCGTGTCTCAATTCAGGCGCCGCGGCACAACAAGGCCGTCCCAGTGTGACCCACGGACCGTCCGGCCCCTGAGTTGAGACAGTTTTAGCAGCAGAGCTTCTGCAGCGAGGCCCCCGAGGGCTCTTACAATGTTCCGGGTGTCGATGCCCAGGCAGCAGAGTAGTGCTTTGTTGCAGTAGGAGCCCCCCCACTGGTATCTGAGGCCCAGCGCCTCGTGGATGTCCTGGATCTGCGTCCACACACCGCCTCGCAGGGACCTGCAGCAACCAATGAGACGCAGCCGGGTCAGAGAGAACATCCATACAGCAGGCAACAAGAGGACGGACACCTGCAGACCCTGCAGACCCCTGCAGACACCTGCAGACCCCTGCAGACACCTGCAGACACCTGCAGACCCCTGCAGACACCTGCAGACCCTGCAGACACCTGCAGACCCTGCAGACCCTGCACTAAGACTCACCTGTAGCAGGAAACAAACATGTAAAGCAGTTTCTCACCTGCTGCACTGCGAGCTCTCCGTCTCCTCGGCTCCCGGCTGCAGTTCGTCCTCCGGAGGTTCCAGCAGGATCTGCAGGGACGCCACCCCGTCCTCCACCGGGGGGGCGGCGGCCTGAGGGAAGCTGATCTGAAACAGCTTCTCCAGGCGGCTCGACAGCGACGCCTGAGGAGAGACAACAGCAGCTGAGGCAGGAAGTGATCACCAGCACACGAGCAACCGAGTGATGTCACCGAGTGTGCTGTGATTGGTGGAACTCACGAGCCGACGCCATCTTTAAAAACCTTGAAACTGCAGCCGTAAAGACCAAAGCACGGACAGAGACGTCCAGATTTCACTGAGCGCTGTCTGACTCGGACACACACACACACACACCACAGTCTCACACACACAGCCTGACTCGCGTACACACACAGTCTCACTCGTACACACACTCTGACTCGTACACACACACACTCTGACTCGTACACACACACACACACACACACACACACACACACACACCCAGTCTGACTCGTACACACACACACTGACTCGTACACACACACACACACACACTGACTCGTACACACACACACACACACAATCTGACTCGGACACACACACACACACACTCTGACTCGTACACACTTCCTCTGTTGGTTTGTTGGTTCTGGTGTTTCCTCACAGCTTATCGTCATTAACCGACTGAAAGGTGTGTGTGTGTGTGTGTGTCTTTATTAATCCATCCTTTAATATCCACATGATTCAAACCATCTGGTTCTCATGTGTTAGTCACTGCAGATCAATACGTTGTGATTGCATTTAATATCGATCATGGTTTTATGCACTTGATGTAAAGCTCTTATTTGGAAGTCGCTCTGGATGAAAGCGTCTGCTGAATGTGATGTGATGTAATAACAACGTGTTGGGATTATTTTAACTTCCCATGTCACATTAAAACTCCCCAGACGTCTTCTTATTCTACGACGCTGGAGCATCAAGAACCACCTCCCGAGTGGTTAATAACTAATGGATGAAGCACAGCTGCTGTAGAAACTGCAGACGCCGACTGAACACGTGTTCAAACGCACGCTGCCGGGGTGAAAGTGAGCTTTCAGCTACATCTCTGCTTAATTAAACACCTGTCAGAGTTTCTTTAAGGTGGATTATTAAAGGATGGGACCTTAATATACAGTACGCCGCTCTCTGGGGGACAGACCTGTTTCTAAAGAGACAATATGGATTCAACTCTGACGTCATGTGACAAAGTTATTATTCTTTCACAACGATCTTTAGCAATTTAACGATAATTATCAGTTCTAAAGTTTAAAACACGTTTGGTGCTACGTAGTGTTTCCTTCTGTTCCCACGTTGCTCGTCTCCACCTCAGGACCATCAAGGTGTGGTGCACCTGCGTTGTGTTGAGGGGCAGAAACTCGAGACCTTCACGGGTGAATGACTGCAGACAGTCGGACCAGTTTACTCACCGACTGGTTGTCTGTCCTGCCGGCTTCTTCGCTGACTGCAGGAGTTTCACCTTCATGCCACTCCTCCTCCTCCTCCTCCTCCTCCTCCTCCTCCTCCTCCTCTCTGCTGTCTGCAGGAGAAGCGAGGCTCTGCTCCGTGCTGAACGCCGCCCAGGAGTCCCCCTCCACCTCCACCTGCTGCCCGAAGGCGCTCCACCCGGCCTCCGCCTCACTGTCTGCGCCTCCTGCAGCCGAGCTGAAATTCCCAAAGCTGTCGCTGACGGGGAAGTCTGGGAACGAGCCTCCGTCCTCCCCCTCGTGTCCTCCGCTGTGAACTCTGGGAGAAGTGAAGTCGTCGAAGTCATCGTTCTCGTCGCGCGACCTCGTCGGCTCCGGCTGGACGTCCAGCTGGTCAAAATCTGCAAAGCCCTTAGCGCCGAATGAACCGGCGTCTCCAAAGTCCCCGAAGTCCTCGTCCTCGTCGTCCTCCGCCAGCTGGCTGTGGTCGGCGGGCGTGGCGGTCTCCCCCTGGAGGGGCGGAGAGGGCGCCGAGCCGGTGGTGCTCATGTCCCCGTACTCCTCCAGAGCGTCTGTCGACAGCGGCCGGCCCAGCGACGTCTCCGTCTCCGTCTCGTTGCCGGAGCTCTTCAGCTCGTCTGCAGCGGCGTCGGGCGAGAGGTCACTTTCGCTGCAGCCGGCGGCGTCTGTGGACTCGTCCGCGCCGGCTGCGTCCAGCCCGTTCAGAGACACGGGTCTGTTAGTGCAAACTGCCTCTGAGGCAAAGTGCTCCTGTGCAAAGGCCACGTCCCTCTGATGAGAGCCCCGGTCCTCAGCAGGGACGGACGTGTTGGGTCCAGTTCTGTGTGTGTCCCTGACATTGTCCTCTGAGGTCGGTCCCTGCTCTGTGCAGCGGTGCCGGCCCGCCGGGCCGCCGCCCCCCGTGGGCTCGTCCAAGTCCTCGTTAGCCGTCTGGCTTAGCTGTCCTTCAGAAACGGAAAAAGCAGCAAAGTCTGCAAAATTGTCCTCCGGGACGTCGCCCGTGTCCTCGGTGGACGTTCCTTTTATATGAGAATGGACAGAGTTCTGCGAGGACGGGCTTCCCTGAACGCCGGCGGTTGCGAACCCGTTGGTTAACACCTCTGTGACGCCACCATTGCAGCCAGCAGCGTCTCTCGCCATCAGGCCCAGAGAGCCCGACAGGACCTTTAAGATGTCAGTTCTGTCTGAGGGACTGCTGCCCAGCTGGCTCGCCGGCACCACGCCGTTGGCCTTGGACAGCTCGGTGCCGGCGCTGCCGTTAGAGGAGCTGTGGCTGCACCCCCGCACCCCTCTGCTGTTGAGGAGCTCGGGCGGGGAGGTGGCGGTCAGCGCCTGGCTCTGGTTGAAAGTGGTCGGGGTGTCGAACTCCGTGAAGCTGATGCTGGTCGGGACGCCGGAGAAGGTGCCGAAGTCTCCGAACTCGTTGTCCTCTTCCTCCGCGCCGTCCTCCATCGGCGGCGGAGAGGACGAGTACATGCGGATCACATCTGGCTCCATGACTCTCTGGTAATCAACGAATGCTCCCGGCTACACCTGAGACACAAGAGACCACCAGAGACAAAGACCACAGAGGACACAGTGAGAACGAGCGTGGGCTCTCGCTCTGAGACGAGGCAGAAACTGAATTACTGAAGCACTGAAAAGGAGACGGAGCGGCGTCAAGCTGACAGTAACAGAGCTGCGATACATAGAACTGTCAGAGCTGTAACAAACGTGTTAACGAGAACCTGCAAACTCTGCCCTTCATGTGATGTTTGACCCGGAGAATCACCTCCAGCGACACGTGACAGAAAAAACGGCCGCACCAATCAATCCTGCTGTTTCCATCTCGACCTGTTTGTGACTGAAATGCTGAAACTTGGATCCCTTCCTGCTATGAAACCTTATCCTCCTGTAAAGTTCCTGGATGTGTTTGTTTGCCGTCACGACGAGAGACTGAGCCTCTTAATTTGAACTCTTTCCATCCAAAATAAACAGAAACTAGACTTTTTGGATGTTTTTGAAGACATTTCAAGACTTTTTTGACCTGAAAGAACTGTAATGTAAATGTGTTTCACACTGAAGGAAGTAAAATAAGTCTGTCGTCCTCAACATGGTCAAAATCTCTATTTCCTAATTATTTATTTAAAAGCTTCTTTAAAATGTGGTATTTGAGGAAATATCAATATTTAATCACCATCTATTTATTATTGGTTACTCTGACAGAAAGTGACATTTTTTGACCATTTTACAGCTGAAATGAATTAGTGAGAGATTAATTTCTAATGAAAATAATCACTAGTTTGAAGCCCTACCTGGAACTTATTGTACCTATAATCAGAGCTTAATATAACCCAGTTCTTTCAGGAAGCTTACAAAGAAGTTATTAGGAATTTACACCTCCCATAAAACAGAAAAGGTAAGATTACATGAGCGACACAAACTCACCACCTTCACCTGCAGCTTAAAGAGGAAGCTGGAGCAGTGGGAGGGGTCGAAATGTGTATTTGCTTGGTTGGCCTTATCTGAGTGAATACCTGAGCACAGGTAGTGTTGACACGGACCACAGGCACGCCGAGTCCAGGAACACAAAACACGGGTCCCCGAAAGAAACCTCCGTCCACTTTATAGTTAATATAGTATTTAATCTGTCTGTCTGCTGGGTTGAGTCACCCCAGAAGCTTCAACACACAATTCAATGTGCCAGTTTAGTGAAAGCAGCTGTTTTTTTGGAGCAGCTGCTTTAAGCTAACATAAAGTCCAAGTGAGTCCATTAATTAGCAAAGATAATATGTTAGCTATTAAGACGAGCCGTCACGTTCGTAACGAGGTTAGCCTCTTTTGACAGGTGTTCACTTCACACACTACACGCTAAAAACTCAACAGTTTTTCCAGTTGGACAAGTTTCACACGTTTTCTTGACTTGTCTGACGCTGGTTTGTTAAAGTGAAGCTAGCAGGCTAACGTGGCTACATCGGCTTATGCGCGTAGTTTAGCAGTCTAAGCTAGGGCTGCCGTTAGCAAGAAGAGTTACTTAAAAACAGAAAACGAACAGACTACACTAAGATTAATCTGACATGAAGCTAACAGCTAGCATTAACTAGAAGGCATCTAATTAAAACTACAAGGCCGAGACACTTCGCTGACAGTGGTGTAACGGAAGCTAACTTAGCTTAGCTAGGTTAGCCTGTACAGAAAAACCAAACGCAACGCTAAATTAACCGTGTTGCTAGATAGCCTGTCATTTGGGGTTTTTGTCACTTTACCGAGTCGGTTATATTGTTAAACAACAACAATACCGGGTCGTGTCACTTATATAAAGGCTGGCAAAGCAACAGCAGCAGATACAAGTAAGTGAGAAGTCAACTACCTTGGCTAACTGCGCAGCTAGCTAACACTAGCGACAACAACAAGCATCTTCTACGAGCGTCCAGCTAGCTTTAGCTTTAGCATTAGCTTTAGCTCATCCTCATCATCCGGCTTGGTTTGACAGCAGGCGTCTTTAGTGACCAAAGTAAGCAGTTGAGCTAACCGTGCGATGCTGTCCACCGACTCCCATGACTTGGTTAAAGACCGTGCTGTCCGCGCGTTGTCGGGTGGAGGCGGCTGACGGCGCAGGACGGCTGCAACTGAAGCACAAACTGAAGGTTGAACCAGCCGGCGGCGGCTGCTGCTACCCTGCCTCAATATCACCCAGCATGCACCGCTGTGGCAGGTCGGCTCTGCAGGTTGGCTGTTGGGTTCTTCCCAAACTTTCCATGTTTAACAGGTACAGCAGTGCACACTATACACAACACATTACACACTGCACACAACACACTACACATTACACACAACGCACTACACATTACACACTGCACACTGCACACTACACATTATACACTGCACATTACACACTGCACACCACACATTACACACAACACACTGCACACCACACACTGCACATTACACATTATACACTGCACACCACACACACTATACACTGCACACCACACACTGCACACTACACACTGCACATTACACATTATACACTGCACATTACACACTGCACACCACACATTACACACCACACACTACACATTATACACTGCACATTACACACTGCACATTACACACCACACACTGCACACTACACATTACACACCACACACTGCACATTACACACCGCACACTACACACCACACATTGCACCCTGCACATTACACACTACACACAACACCCTGTAAACTACACAATAAACACAACACCCTGCACATTACACACTACACACCACACATTGCACCATACACAATACACACAACACCCTGCACATTACACACCACACATTGCACACTACACAATACACACAACACCCTGCACATTACACACCACACATTGCACACTACACATTACACACAACACCCTGCACATTACACACTACACACTACACATTACACACTACTACTACTATATTTTACTATTAAGACCAGTTTAAATGGAGACGAATGGACCTGCAACAGCACTGCTTTACATTTATTCACCCAGACTTTTATTTTGAAAAGTATTCAAATACATACTGGATAAAACAGATAAAACAGACACACAGTGAATCATCTTGCATATACTTTTGGTTCTGGACGGCAGCAGGACATGCCGTCATCGTCTTTCACTGTAGAAGATCACAGAGGTCTGAGTCCTTATCGGATCATAAAATATGATAAACCCTGGTGTCAGTAAATCCCAGTCTATGTAGTGTGTGCCAGTTTGTATAACTGGATACGTCGGCATTAAAATCCACATTATCAATAACAAAACAATCAGTGCCTCTAATGACAATATGAGAAACCACCGAACAACAAAACCTTAAAGGAAAATGTTTCTATATAATCACAAACAACAAAATAATAAAACAATACAAATATTTCTAAATCTGAACAATAATGAAAAGAAAGTATCTCTGTTTAAAAAAACAAAATCTTAATTTGACAGATTTTATACATTTTGTTGATTTCCCATAAAGGTTTAAATTCTGGATTGTGAATCTTTTATTTTCTTTAATGTTTCTTTCTTTCTCTGTTTCCTGTTTAATTTGATAACTTCAGAGTCACGGGAACGTTCTCCTGATGTTCTCTGAAGTAGAACCTTACATGACTATTTTTATTATTTACACAACAAAGACAAACTTTCATGTTGAACATTATGGGAACAATCATCCTGGAGCCAGTGCCAGCCTGTGTACAGTGGAAATATCATTATACGTTAGAAGAATATAAAAAGCTTTAGAATAAAATCAAGTTTAAAAAATCTTCCACCAATTTACCAAAACCACAAACATACAGTTAATTACAGTGCTGCACTTTAATCATCAGCAGGCGCTGAGTTTGGAAGAAGTTCCTGAGTGAATCTGGTTCTTATTCAGCTACATGTAACATCAAGAGAACGTTCAACACAGAAACTGGTCTCCTCGCTCGTCTCCTCACTCGTCTCCTCACTCGTCTCCTTTACAAACTGTTGAAGTGAATCTTTCCCAAAGGTTCTGTAGAAGAGGTCAGCGCTGGAAGCTCAGTGGTGGAGACGTGAAGTCATGTGACCGCGCTGTAGCGTTAGCTTGTTGAGTCATGTGACCGCGCTGTAGTGTTAGCTTGTGACGCCATGTGACCGCGCTGTAGCGTTAGCTTGTGACATCATGTGACCGCGCTGTAGCGTTAGCTTGTGACATCATGTGACCGCGCTGTAGCGTTAACTTGTTGCTGCTGCAGCTTCAAACATCATCACAGTTCATGTGCAGATTCTCTCTGAACAGAACCTGAAGAACCACAAACTGCTGCTTTCTAAAATAATCCAAAATCCAATGAGACAATCCCGTTGGCTGTTAGTGGAGGGAACCAGGGCGATTGGTTGGTCTTTGTTTGTGCATTGTGAACAACAAACACGTTTCTAAATCTTGTCTTCATTTGTTGACACTGAAATGAACACGTTTAATTGTCACTCATATTGAGACTAAGTTCTCTCCATATTAAACATCTGGAACCCTCCAGAGTGAATACAGACCGGGTTCGGACAGGATGAGTTCTGGCAGTTTGTGCCGAGGCTTCAAAGGTCTTCAGGCCAGTTTAGTGATGCTGATGCTGCCTTTGATCCACAACGTGTCGATGCTGCAGAGCGACGTCAGTCTGTGGTGAAAGTCAAACAGCTGCTGCTCGTCCACAAACACACGAAACCGACTTTGTTCGCAGCGAATCTCCATCTGAGACAAGACACAAGAGGACGATTGGTCAGTTTGATTTTACATGTAGAGGCTGCTTCCTGCAGGTGTTTCTGCCTCTGCAGAGTCTGGACCTGCGGCTGCTCCTGCTGCCCCCGTGTTCCTGCTGTTACTGTTGCTGCTCTCATTATTAGTTCTGCTGTTATTAAACTGATATTAACATTATTTTTCTTAATATTAACATCAATACTCAATACAGCGCTGTGTAGAACTGTACTGTACTGCTGTATGTTCTCCTTCCTCCTGCTCTCTCCTGGTTCTGGTTCTGCTGCAGGTTTCTACCTGTTAAAGGTGGTGAGGTCACATTATGAGGCTTGTTTTGTGTAAAGACTAATGTCAAATCTCATGTGTCAGAATAAAAACAAAAGTTCACGTGGTTGTAATTAAGATAGATGGTGCAGAACTTCCTGGGAAACTTTCAGTTTTCCAGGTTTGAAATTAACCTGTTTAATTAAGTTATGGACAAGTTTAGCATTTATATTGTTTTGACTATAAATATGTTAATAAAAATCCCCAAAACACAACATTACATGAGGTTAGCAAGCGCTAGCAGTTAGCTTGTCTGCACATGCCTGGGAAGTGTGTGTTTAATAATAAAGTATAACACGTGCATCGCTATATGGGCCTTTTTTAAACACTTTAAATAAAGTCATGGAATGTGGCTGAAATGTTATGGAAAAGAAGTCATTGGTGGGTAGTTAGATGATCAGAATTGTGTTTTAGTGTTGGTTCCTGGTGAACAGACACCGACACCGAGGCCTCCTGCACAGATGCGCAGAGTTTCCGGACGGGTGTCTTGAACGTACCTTGAACGGCTGGTCCCTGATGAAGGGGAAGAAGGGGACGGGCGTGTCGACGTCTCCCCAGGATCCAGACACGCAGGCTCTGCGCAGGACCTGTCGGTCCCTGAACCTAACACAGAGCTCCAGAGCCACGTCAGGCGGAGGCTCCCGGGACGTTCCCCGACCACACGTCAGGGCAATGTAGAACCTAACAGAGGTCTCGTTATGACTTTATATAAATATATATGAAGGATTCAGATTAACTGTAGAGAACACGCTGGTTTCTCAGCAAACTTCAACTACCATCATGCATTGCACATGACCTGCTAGTGTATATTTGCCAAATTGGTGCCAAAATAATGAAATCCTATGCAGAATAAGCTGTGAGCAGCTCCTGTTTGCAGTGTATCCATGGATGTACAGACAACTACCGCTGCATCACTTCGATACAGGCGACTCCTGAAGCACTGTCTCTCCCCTCGGCTGCTTCCTGCAGGTGTTCCTGCCTCTGCAGAGTCTGGACCTGCAGCTGCAGCTGCTGCCCCCGTGTTCCTGCTGTCACTGCTTCAGTATTAGTAATGCTATTATTATATAGCTATTAGCATGATTTGTTATTAATATCAACATCAATACCACATCTATTACTTTACAAGCTTTTTCTAATGGGGTTTACGGAGGTTTACTCTGGACGGACGTCAGAAGAAGATGCTGATTTCCTCAGGAAGTGAGTGGAAGTCACACTGAAGGAGATCAATATGTTTCACGTCTGTGATCAGATTTGACGTTGGAGGCCTTTGTCTTTGTCCTTTTACAGAACACATCCTGTCATTTCCTGATTGTTATGGACTTTAGCCTGATGGTGGCGCTGTAGAGCAACATAAGCATCACGGTTCACTCGCTGGGGACCATGAAAACGAGTGTTGGAGGAGCTGTTTACCTGTCAGGCCGGGAGTCCACGACACCGACTACTATCACCTTCTTCCCCGGCCGCATCCCACCTGAGACGTGACCTCTGAAGGGAAGCACCTGCGCACACACACACACGCGCACACACGCACGCACACACACACACACCTGCATGAGGACACAGAGTTTCGCTCGCTGTATCGTGAATTATTATTATTATTATTATTAAGTGACAAGAAATAAAAGTTAGTTTTCAGGATTTGAGATGATTTTGAGAATAATGTCATAATTTTATATCTAATCAAACGTTTGCTCCATGTTCTGATTAGTCGGTACATTAGATTATGCTTTTATTGTAAAGTTACAAATATATACTTAAAGTGTTACAACTTTTCTGGTAAACTTTAAACATTCTGGTTAAATTAGGACTTTTCTAACGATGACGTGACGTTTGACTTTATTCTTATAACGACTTTTATCACATAAACTTTTGACTTTTCTCTTCTAATATTTTGACTTTTTCTTTTTAAATAAAGTATAAAAGTTACAGGAAAATGTTGCATGAAAGAAAAATCCCTCAAACTATTTCACATTAGAAGATTTCCAGTTTTTTTTAACAATCTCAAGGTTGTAACGGCCAACAATCACGACTTTAACGCACTTTTGACTCATTTTCATTGGTTTTGTTCTGCTGATTTAACGTTTATTAAAAAGGATGAAACGTGGTTCTGTGCTCAGTATTTGAATCTTTGTTACCAAACTTCTCTCAGCTTCTCCGTCTGCAGAACCAACAACCGGCTTGTTCTCGTCCGTCCGTCTCGCAGGAAGAACCCACTTCTGAAGCGACAAGAACAAAGAAATCATTTCAACTTCCCTGAAATCTCTCCATCGTCCTCTGGGGACCACGAACATCCACATCTCACCAGTACAGATGTTCACATGTCAAGAAAGAAGTCAGAACACAAGAAAAAGTCCTGATGCAAAATGTTGCATTAAAGCGTCAACAGTAAAAGTAGAATATGATATATTCTTTTGTTTTCTCTGAATAATTCATGTTTTAATGCTGTATTGTGTCACTTGTGGATACTTTGCAGTACATTTCTGAGGATTGTAGTTGGACAGTTTGGCATTATATCATGTTTTATTATGTAAAAAGTAAAAAATACTTCCCGCTGACGAACAAAAAGTGTAAACGCGCAGAAAACAAATACTTCAGTATCATAAAAATAAGAAATAAAGTTATTTTATTTCATTTCTGTGACTCAGGAACATCAGTGAACCGTATCGATTCTGTGTGAACGTTTGTCTTTACGAACATTCAATTATATTAAAGACAAAATAAAAGCTGTGACACAAAAACACACACACACACACACTGTTCACGGCGTGACGTCACGGGCCCTGTGACCAGCACGTGCCGCGTCAAGTCTGAATAAGTCAACGAGTTCCGGTTTGACCTTCAGAATAAAAGCAGCCGGCTGAACGCGGAAGTTCCTTTGAGCTCGTGCGGAGTTGAACACTGAAAGTGAACCAGCAGGAAGGTGAAACTCTGAATAAATACAACTTAAAGTTAAAAAGACTGTTTTTTCTTTGTGTGAGGTTTAGAAATACTTCCTCTGTCCGGTCCCCACAAACATCTTCCTGTAAACCCAGGAAATATTTCTGCTCAACAAAAACCAAATCCCTTTATTTGGATTTATTTTCTGGGGCCAAAAAAACCAAGAACTAATTAAGCAACACTGACATGAATATTAACATTTATCTCTTACAGTTTTGCACAGTAGAATATATATATTCATTCTGCATTATATAACCTCATAAAGACATTTAAATCGGTCCTTAAGTGTCAGTAAGCCTGTAACACTAACATGTCCTGTTACCTACAAACTATAAATGATATGTTTATGCTGTTTTTGTTTCCTTGTTTATATGTGCTGTTTGTTTAATTGGTCATTGTTGTTTATATAAGTTCTAAATAAAAATCATGAATCTATCTAAATATGCACACGTACACTGTACATAACCTTTATAAAGTAATCTATTACATTAATCACTCATAATAAATAAATACATTTAAAAAATAAACAGCAAAGTCACAATAAACAGCACAAATAAATATTTAATGTCCAAACATTTAAGTGACTTCGTGGGTCATTTGATATTTAATTATGTATTTACACACATATCCTTTTCACCTACATCATAGGTCTTTGTTCATCTTTGTAAACTGTGTTCACATGATTCTGAATCTGCTGCAGATTAAACACTGCTTTTATTTTGTTAACCTGACCGGAAGTAGCCCCGCTTCCTTCGGGAGAGCTTCACAATCTTTCAAACAAGTCAAACTACGTTTTCAGCCCCGAGAAACAAACGTGAAAGTGCCAGAAGTCAGTCCGAGTGGTCGGGCTGCTCTCCGCTGGGGAGGTTAGAATCTCCCACCTGCCGCTCAGGTGCGTGAACTCACCTTCCGGCCCTGCGCGGTGGCTCTGCGCGCGTCAGCCATGTTGATCTGCAGGAAGTGAACACACGGTCTGTGCAGTTATTCTGCCTCCGACGTGACTCAGCGCTGACGTTCAGCTGCAACCTGCCACACGCGCACACGCACGCGCACACATGCACAGGTCAGTAACACGTGAGCTGATTGTGAGGCTGTACCTGCAGGCCACACCTTTTATTGATCTCACACTCATAATTCCAATATAACTATTATATATTTTTAAATCTCTCTAATAATCGATATTATTGGTATTTTATTATTCGTATTTGCTCGTTAGATTTTTATTCTGCAGTCTGGGATCCTCCTGGAACAATAACTTCACTGCTGTTGGACATGTTTTAATGCACGTGACCAATTAAACTTTAAATGTTTGAACCTTAAAATAATATATATATATATATATATATATATATATATATATATAATATAATATAATATTAATAAATAATATTCATGGTGCCCAGAGGACTCAAAGCGCCACCAGCTGATTCACATTTGCAGTTTTAGATGAGATTTTGCTAAAAACTGTGGGATGGATTTTGTGCATGTTAGAGAATATCTGGAGAACCCGGAGATCTGGAGAACCTGGAGATCTGAAGAACCTGGAGATCTGAAGAACCTGGAGAACCTGGAGATCTGGATAACCTGGAGATCTGGAGAACCTGGAGATCTGAAGAACCTGGAGATCTGGAGAACCTGGAGATCTGAAGAACCTGGAGATCTGAAGAACCTGGAGAACCTGGAGATCTGGATAACCTGGAGATCTGGA
>JAVQJL010077916.1:0-38928 GCA_036024295.1 Nannoperca obscura
CTTCAGGGTTCGCAAGCAAAACTTTTAGATTTGCAAGCAAAATTTTAGGGTTTGAAAGCAAAAGTTTAGAGTTTGAAAGCAAAAGTGTGGAAAGTTTCTCTCTCAAACCACTTTTTTTGACTGTTTATAAAGAAACAAAATTATCTCCATACCACTAGGTGCTTTCATTTCTTAATGGCATATTCCTAAATGTATTGGTTTTTAACTACCACACAGTAAATAGGGTCAGGCATGGGAATAACATACACAACAGGGTAACTTCCTGTTGTTTTGTGTAATATGAGGGGCAGAGCAGCTCATATTTGCCCAAAGAACCCCTTGCAGATTAATCTGTCCATGAAAATAACAACTGCTGTTAATCACAATAAGATTCCAACTCCATACATTAAATTAGGGATGCGTGTGGTAATCATTTTGTCAATTTTAATGAGCGGTTTGAGTTCCAGGAGAGCAGAAACACAGTTGATATTTGTGTCCACCTCTGCATTCATGTGTGGAGGGTTACAGGAACTGAAATAAATCTGTCACTATTACTCCCCGTAGCAGCCCAAACCCTCCGGGAAAACCGCAATGATCAGCCAATATGACGTCCAACAGCCTGCCTATGAAGACCCGGATGCATTAGTGGTAAAAAATGGATTCCTGAATACTTTTTGGTGTTTTTGCTGGTATTTGCACATTCTCAGCACACATTCAGACCTGTAGAAAATAGAAACATGCCTAAACATGACTGTATTTAACCTAAGCTGTTATGAATATTTGTTAGATTATAGCTGCAATTCCCATGTATAATAAAAAATGTTGATTCATGTATGTTTTTTTTTGTCAGCCTGCTGTCACAGATGGAAGCCAGTCAGAGGTTAAAGTCAAGCCTGTACCTCCTCCCAGGTTTAAATTACAACCAAAGGCCAAAAGTATCACCAACGACAACACAGCGGATTATGTAGACACAGCTAGCTATACAGCCAATGCAGTGGTGAGTTAAGCAGGATGGTGGAATTATTACAAAGATTAACTTGTGATAGCACATATAAAACAGCATGTATCAATTTATTCATGTTCTTCTGTCGTCAGAGTTCCAAAGTGGCTGAATACTCTGCAGACTACAAGAGGCCTCGTCCTGTTCGTCCTCCTCCCAAACCACCAGTGAGCAAATGTGTGACCTCCAGTAAACCCACAGCAGCAGACTACAGAGGCATTCACTATATCATTTCAAACACCGGACCAACTGTGACGGTATTTAATATTTTAAACAAAATAATGTGCTTAATTTAACTCCTTAAAAGATTGCTACATATCTTTTATTACTAGAAATTTGATTATTTTCTTTACAGAAAAACATCATAATGATTTTAGCAACATAAATGCCTTTTTTAAAATAACGACTAAACTCTTAAGGTGCAAACATTTTTGAAAAGTTTAAAACATTGTGTGTTGTGATTTATTATTGACGCTAAGTGATACAAAGCGTTGTGATTGTTGTGACACCTAGAGAGACTACAGCTTACTTTCTCCTTAATTTCTCTGCTAGCCTCCAGCTGTCCGTTTTGAGAGAATACAACCTCCTCCTCCACCACTGCCTGTACGCCCCCATCTTCCCTCCACCTGTCATGATAGACCATCCTCCTTAATCAGGCTAAAATCGGAGGTACTTTTTCACGTCGTTCCAACATTTCTGCAACACGTTAGACTTCTTTGAGACACATCTGAAGGATTTGTCCAACTCAAAAAACAAGCTTGCCACAAGGTAACAGCTAGCCTTTGTCTTCCCTGTTTTTATGTTAAATATATTTTTTAATCTTGTTAATATTTCTTGGATAGACCTACAGTAATGAGAGTCAGCAATCCGGATATTCGCCCATCACCCCTATGCGACAAATTCCAGTCTCACCCGCTTTCTCTGAATACGTTGTGAGCCCCTATGGGACTTATGGTTCAAAGGTAAATTGCAAGCTGAAGGTCATGCATTATTGACAGTGTTTTCTGTGAGTTGGGGTCAGAACAAGGGTGGTTGTTGTTATTATTAATAGTCCAACTCAGTAGTCAACAGCATGAATGCTTAGCTACCTATCTGCAGAAAAAGAAATGTTGGAATACATTCAATGTTATAATACTTGACTGCATTATGTAACCTCGATCTTTGCTGTTCAGGCCACAGACAGAACAGACAAACCTGCAGTTCCGCCTCGACCTGGGCCGACCTCCCCCTGCCGCCCTGCCTCAGTGTGTGAAACCTCGCCTCCACAGGTATGAGAGCTACTGCAGAGCTGACAACTACAGGTGATGAACCGGCTTGAAAATGTTCCAAAAACAGCAGCAAAAGGTGCAGAAACACTTTGTCATTTGTCATGTGGATATGCAAGACATCATTATTCCTTCCTGCATTTTACACTGTTCAGACATCGTGAAATATGTATTTCAGTAGAGCTTTTCACGCCCGCAACAAAAGGGGACCCCCTTTCCCCCATTCCTGTCCTAAATGTTTTGATTATTATGCCAGGCCATAGGAGCTGTACCAACCTGAGCAGTCTGGTTAAATGCTCTGATTATGTGCCCGATAGAAGAGTTTAATCTCCTTACTATAATGTCAAAAACTAAGAAAAGGAACCAACAAAGTGAAAGAATGCAGTAATGTTGATAAACAGATTCATTTTCTTTGCCTATTACAGACCAGACCCCCACCACCTCTGTTCAAGCCGCCGCCCCTGCCTTCAATAGAGAGACCATATGAGTCATTGTACAGTGAGATAGACAGTTGTCTCTACCTGGAAATTCTGCCAAATGATGATGATGGGATGGTGAGGAAGACTGTGTCTAGCTGTGTGTGCAGCTGTATTCTCTAAGTAGATTGTATTTCCGTAAATTTGGACAATGGTATACTGTAATTTATTTCTGTTCCATTACTCTATTTCCGTTAAATGCTACCAGACACAAGGGCAGTCAGCACTTCCTTCCGGACAACACTACCAGAGTGGCTGCAACGCTTCTCCTCAAGAAACCACCAAGGACGCAGGGGTAAGGCTAAATTTTATTGTTTTTGTCCTTCACCTGCAAATAAACCATGATTTAGCACAAATGCATTTTGTTTCATAAATAAAATCTATTGAAATGTTTTTGACAAGAAAATAATCTGTTTTCCTCAGGACATCGATGGGATGTTGAGGTGGTTAAAAAGAGTGTCAAGTAAGTTGTTTTCTAGATAGATATTTTATGAAGACTAAGGAAGCATTAACCTAGTTTGTATCATGTTTTTTTTCTTTTTCTGACTACCAATAATGTGTTTAAATAATTTGAAAAGAAAAGAGCAATAAATAAATCAGTTGCCATGAAAACCTGCACAGCTGTCCTCAGTAACAAAGAGCGTGGCCAGCAGTTTCTAATAATCTCGTGCTGTCACTCCAACAGAATCTGATTTCATGACTCCGACGGTGTTTGGCCTCAGTATAGACGACGAAATCAGGTAACCACACAAAACTAATTCCCTTTGTGTAAACTGGCAATGTTATTTTGCTGCCGTTAATTGTCACAATATTTCTCAAATTAGTAATAGGAAAAAAAGCTTCAAAGTAGACAAATTAGATATACAGTTTGGAACATCTACGGTTTCAGTCCAAAATACTTAATTACAATATGTCCTTTTACATAACAATAATAACTTAAATGTGACCATGGAACTTAATGACCTAAACTATTTCAGAATTAATTAAAAAACATAACTTAAAAAATAACTTTTATGTCACTGTCCTTATGCAGATCATTTAATCAGAGAGTCATGCATGTGACAAAGGCCCTGCATCTCTACAACCTTCTCATGATAAAACACAACGAAAGCCTGCGGGTCCTCATCACAGAGTTCAGGTCCATCTCCGAAAGCCTGGACAAGATGCAGAAGACGACCAAAACCATGGGCATTGCAGGAGGCACCACGGGGGCTGTGGGAGGGGTGACTGCAATAGTGGGTATCGCCTTGGCTCCTGTGACCCTGGGTGCCTCGTTGATTGCTACAGCTGTTGGTGCTGGAATGGTGGTGTCCGCTGGAGGTATGGGCGCCCACTCTGCCAAGGTCAATAAGAACATTGTGAATAGGATGACAGTTGAGAAACTAGTGAACGAATATATGGCAAATATTGTTGAAGTGGAAAATTGTCTGGATTTTATCCTCTCTGGGATGAATGAGCTGCGAAGGCACGACATTGCCAGGTTACAGAGGGCGGGAGCCCGGCCTGATGCACTGACACTTGCACGTCTGTCACAGTCTGTGTTTGGTGGCAACATGAACAATGATAGGAGGGGTTCTGTTGTGCAGGCAGGTGGGATGGCATCTGAGAAACTGCTGCAGGCTTTCACTAAGGAACTGGATCAGTATTTTACAGAAACGAAGGATCAGAAGCTGAAGAAGTCAAATAAGAGCAGGTTTTCAGGTAGAATTTGCCTGCTGGCTGAAAGTCTGCAGGACGAACTAGATCACCTGAATCGTATGTGGGAAATGTTTATTTGACGCAAAAAACTTTTTCTTGGTTTTTGTGCCCCCTAACCCTGACCCTTTTTACCACTCGTATTTTAATAAACATTGTGGCCTATGTCAAACCTAATGTGTGATTATTTTGTATTTAGGGGTAGTTCAAGATTGTAGTTGTACTACCAATTGTGAATGTGATAAATAAAACCGCAGAATTAATGGAGATCACTCATAAGCGAAAACATGTTATATTCATTTATTTCATAATAACCAGTGATTACTTTTTAGGTTGACAGCAAACTAGCAGCATGCATGGAATGCGGAACACAAACACTGGCGGACTGATAATGTGGGCGCTGCGGAAGGACACATCCCGTCCTTGACTTAGGTTCTATATTAGCACCGCGCCACAGCACACGCCATTTTCTTTCTCGAGGAACAACAAACGACGTGACAGCATTGTTGAACATCGCTCTGTTCGCCGAAATGGCTGTGTAAAAGTGTGCCGCGACCCAGCCGCCAACAAAACAGTGCATCCAGCCAGTGCACTGAGTTACTTCTAATTCAGCAAAAATGTCGTAAGTATTTTATTTTTATATTGGTGGATGACAGCTGCCCGGCCTACAATGGCCACGCGCCTCAGCAGCCGGTGATCGCGCGAGCACAAAACTAGATCTGATTGAATGCCAATGAATATTAGTTTGACATGAACTGATATCCCGCATAGATTAATAGTTATTTGCATAATGAAGTACAGATTTAGCTGTTGAGGTGACGTAACACGTGATCTGACTATAATACAAAACGTTATCTTTTGTATCGGACTTAAATGGTCTTGGTACGTTTGATCCACCTAATAGTCAAGGACGACGTTGCTAAATATTTAAGTATTATCGCGACTGCCTTTCGGTTCCTACGTGGCAGTCAGAAAATGGTTCGTTTCCTCTTTGTGTCAAAATGGCGGCTTCACACTGACGTATTGAGAACAAGTGGAGCTGTTGTTTTTTTTATAGCGAGGGAGTCTGGAGACAGACTGACGTCAGAGTCACAAGACTGGTAGCTGGGTGGAAACACGTGACCTCTAGCAGGCGCACAGCAGTGAGGGGGCAGTGTTGCACTAAAATGTGATTTACTTTTTAAGATCATTATTTATCCTCATACAATTTTATACAAACAAGGTCTTTGTGCACACAAGTAGTGTTGACCGTTTTAAAGTGTAAAGCATCAAAACTTCAATAAGGTTTATTAATAAAAAATGACTTCTACAATATTTGTTTTGATTTTCACCGCGCATGTCTTCTCCCCGTCCTCAGGTCCTTTGTGGAAACCCTCACCGCTGCTGCATTCGACAGCATAAAAGAGTTCGAAACTGCCCTAGCATCGTCACGCACTCCTTTCGTGACCAACAACAGCCACTATGACCATGATGATGACAAACTCACTGTTTGGCCTGGAAGACATGGAGGCCCTTATCTTGGGACCTTCCTCTCCCATGGCTGACGCCGTGGACTTGCTGTCTTTTCATCCTGATCAAGAACAGGAAGGAGGAGGAACCTTATTGGAGGGGGACGCTTCCCCTGTGTCACCCCTCACCTCCTCATCGCTGTCCTCTTCCTCCTCTCCTCCTCCCTTCTACTCTCCTCCTCCCTCACCGCCGGCAGTCCTCCTCCGTGGGGACAAAGCCGGGACTGAGTCGGACCTGCTCTCCCTCCCCTGGCTGGGCCACCCTGGTCACCTGAGACAGACAGTCTCGGGTGACGGCAAAGGTAATAATGGTGTAAAATGATGTTCAGTCCTAATAATCACAACACTTAACATATTTGAAATACTTCTTGAGCACCATCTTAGTATAGACAGCCCTCATTGATACAAAACGTCTCATTTGCCTCCACAGAGGATATGTTTGACCTGGAATGGATGGCTGAGAGGATGGATCTGAGCGAGTTTGACCTGGATTCTCTGATTGGCTCCTGCAGTCCTTCTGAAGAGTCCCCCAGCTCTCCAGAAGACTTTCTAGCCTCCCTGGATTGCCCCATGGAGCTCGACTCCCTCCCAATGCCCACCCTCTCAACTCCTGTGCTCTCGAGTCTTCCTTCCCCCTCTTTTCCCTTTATAGCTCCCCCTGCCCCTCCCACTGTCTGTTCAGAGCCTTCTGTCATTACAGTGGATGAGCCTGAATCCTTCATTGATGACCAGGATGTCCCCTCCCCTCCGCTGTTTGTCCCAGAGCCACAAGAAGAGCTGGAAATCAAATCTGAGCCCGTGTCTCCAGCCCCGTCTCCCCCCTTGGTTGATTCTCCCTCCTCCCCAGTTCACACCCTGGACCTGGGAAGTGAGGTGGATGTCTCGGAGAGTGAGGCGAAACCAGTGGTGGCTTCTATCATCCCTCAGGTCCAGAGGCTCGTGCTGTCCCTTTCTCCAACCCGCATTGTCCTGGTGCTGGCTCCCAAAGACGAAGTGGCAATCACCACCACCACTGTTACCACCACATCGCCACACATTGACTCCTCCTCCCCTCCACCAAAGTCCTCCAGAAGCAGACCATACCCTGAGCCCAAATATAAAGATAGTCCACCCACCACCAGTGTCAACGTCAAGTCCCTCGTGGGCACAGACCAAAGGGCACCTTTGAAGGCACCAAAGGCCAAGAAACTGAAGAAGATGGAGCAGAACAAGACGGCTGCCACGCGTTACAGGCAGAAGAAGAGGGCTGAGCAGGAATCCCTCGATAAAGTGCACGCACAGCTGGAGAGGAAGAACATGGAGCTGACCGAGAGGGCCGAGTCCATGGCCAGGGAGATCAAGTACCTCAAAGAGCTGATGGAGGAGGTCCGCCAGGCCAAGGCCAAAACGGGTCTTGGTGGTGACCCCTAGTGGCTGGACCTAACAACAGCAACAGATGTGTGTGTGTGTGTGTGTGTAATAAGACGTGATGATGAGAAAGTGGTGCTCAGCAGAGTTCATTTCTTTATCACTGTGTGTTCTGTGTACACAGTCTTGGATGCACTGTTCATTTAAAGCTAATGTTTGTGGGAACATTTTTAAATATCTGACACTGGTATTAAATATAGAATGTTTTTCACATTTAGAGTAGTTCTATGCATACTTATAGTATTTTCCATTCAGTATATAAACTTGTGCTGTTTCTTGTAATGTTTGTAATTTTTTCCTATCTCTGGACTTCAGTTACTTGCCAGTAGGATGTGTTTTTAAAATGTATGTATTCTAGTATAGCCGCCCCATCTGTATTATGAATCTCTTAATAAAAGAGTCTGAAATCTTATTGGTCACTTGGTGTGATTCCCTCCTAGATATCAATAATGTATATAAGGATAGTTACAGGCAAGTGGGGCCTCTAGGGTCTGACCAGAACAACTGCTCAACAGGGTAAATACAGTGCCAGTTTATAGTGTGGCTACCTACACTGCACTGCAGGTGATTTGTACTTATTTAGCACTTAAAAACTTTAAGTTCACATCACTGAAGCACAAGTTTGACCTATTTCTAGACTGTTTTAAGTCTGTTGAGAACCGAACAGTCTGTTCCCGTTCTGATAATGCATTACAGTGAGCCCGTGGATGTGCATCTGAATGGATCCTCGTTTATACAAACTAGGAAGAGGATAATGGAGTCCGCCTGACCAACGGCGTGCTGAAGACGCACGAGTATTCAATCACCTGACGAGGAGTACACATGTATTGGTCAGAGTCTGTGGGAGCATGCCAGAGAGGAAAAACACAGAGTGCTGACTGGTGCTGATCTAGGCACAGCTTGAATAATACCAACAAGAAAAATGCGTGCATTCAGCTTACAACTGGCCCTAGGTGGTCACACCGTAATTGGTCCAGGCTTTCGTCCAGATAGCTTAGGGACGATCTATATCTGGAGGTACGCCATAGTCAAGATGGTGCAGAGCTACTTACAATAGGCAAAACATTTCCTCCGGAAAAAAAGACTTTGCTAAGCCTGTGTGTCCTGCCTTTGTAAATGCCCTCATTTTTCACGGGGTTATTATTTATTACTTCTTGAACAATATTCATGGAAAGCCACATCTTCTGAGATAAATAAAATCCTACAGAATATGGCAGAGTTCACTTACTGTGTGTACTAACAATAGTTTCTGGCAACGTAAACTTAGTTTATTTAAAGGTTTAAAAGCTTTTATTTTCCAAAATTAAAGCCTTGGACTTTAAAAAAATATTTTGCCTATAATAATATGCCTTATGTTACATTGTTTTCAATATTTATATAGTGTAATTCTCCACATTCAGTATTCTGTGGTTATGGTGGCAGACAATTCTGTCTTCAACGCCACCTAGAGACGGCACTACACAATTACTACTTCCACCACAGAGTCATCAGCTGCGTGTCAGAATAATAATGACTTTTGTCTTCTAGGAGGGTACTGCAGTCCATCGACGAGAACAAAGTTAAATAAGTTATAAATATAAGTAAATAATAAGATGAAAGCCAAAAATACACAACAATATATCCATATCTTTTATTGTCTGAGGATGAGCAAAGTACTGATGGCACAATCACCATTTAGGAAGGACCACACAGGAATTAACGTCACTTTGGCTACAGTAAAGTGGTAGAACTTACACAGTGCAAAATGCTTCGCTAAAAGTGCACAATGTAACATGTTTTACACTGTAAATATACACAGCGTACACAATATATTCACAGGTGAAGTGGGACTCTAAGACTCCACATGTATGTTTGAAACATCCTCATATCAAATTGTAAAGTCATGCTTGTCACACTAAGTGCTGCGGTAGCCTACATCACTAGATGAAGCAGAGTCAGTAAAACATAGGGGAAGCAGTGTCAGGGTTTGTATAAAATAACATTTGACAGCATGGCAGTGGTATCGGTCAACATATAATATATGCTTGTATTTGAACCTTTCAGAGCATGAATTCTCTTTTTTCCACTTTTTCTTTTTTGCAGGTATAAAGGTAGAAGGATGTGATGTCATACCAGACATTCCCATAGCCCTCCTCAAGTAAGAGTCAGAGGGATCAGAAGTGAGGTTGCCTTCAAACTCTATAGGCACTGGTTTATCTGCATGCGGCGTCTTAACATGCCTCTGAGAGCTGAATATATATTTTACTTTTTCAAAACATCGATGTCAGGAACAGATGTCTTGATGATGTAGAAAAAGGTAGTAAAAGCCCTGTGTGGGCTCGAATGGTTCATGAGGTTATGTTGTTTCTGTAGCATGCGAAAGCTCGCTGTAGTCTATAGGATACTGCCCTGCCGCAGGGCTGTACTTCCACTCTCACGCTTTGATGCTGAGGCACGTAGCTGAATCTACCTTGTCGATAAATGCACTGGATGCATGACCAGTAACAGTGAAGCGGAGCCAGCCCAAGCTGCTCCGCAGGGATCTGAGACTGCACACAGTTTCAGCCTTTCCTAACTGTTTTTTTAGAGCTCTTCGAATGCATGAATGCCACAGCAGAGGTGGGCTAAAATGACTATATTTCCTGCTTCAGATGGATTCAATTAATCTTTTTTTGCACAAGAGAACGAAAGGAACCGATTCCGACCAAAGTGCAAACACTGACTCTCGTCTACTTCCAGCAAACTAAAGCAAAGACAAAACAAAACAACAACTCCAATTTGAATAAATATGTGACTTACGTCTGCAGTTTAACAACCAGCATTAATCAGCGTTTCTGTAAATGTACCAGATTTTGCCCTGGGGGAAGCATTTCAATCCTGTCTCCCTGAGCAGAAACTCGCCAAATGTTACCAAAGAGAATTTTAACATCACCCATGTAATCGGGTCAGAAAGTTACCAGTTGTTTCATTTGTGAAGGTGTACTTTTACAACTCAACACTCTTTTTCTTACAACAATGTGCACACATTCCAGTACACATTATTATCTTTTGTCATACTGGCTATGTTTTGGATTGGTATTCACTTGGTGGCTTTCAGCCAAGCCATTTTCTTTGAACCCTTATTGATTCAAACGAATTAGAACTGAATGTCAGAAATGGCACTTTTACGCAGAACAAGTCATACATCGAGATACTCCTCTTAGTCTTCCAAATAACCAAGAGTGACAAACTTACTGCAGACACGAGTCCTACCACTGAATCTGACTGGTCATTATAATATTGTCTTTTTAAGCATATCCCTTTTGGTTTTGATTTGACGTCTTCAGCTAGTAATACAAAGTTTATCAGTGCAGTCTGAACATAGTTACAATGATGAGTAATTCTTTACTGTGCAGTGTGGAAACAGGGTCTCTTTAGCAGCAGTTGATATCTGTGTACATGCTCATGGATAGGGATCGAACTCTGGTCCCTTGAAGCAGAAGCAGAGTATTTCTTCTCCTCTTGGGTTAGAGGAAAGATTGCGCTTTCAGTCCGGGTCGAGCTTTGCTCAGCTAACAAAGAGATTTCCAAACCATTTGTTTTCCCCGAAAACTCTCCAGAGTCGGAGTGGGATATCTAGATGAGGTTCAAGTTACACAAGGTGATGTTTGGGCCTATTGAAGACTCAGAATGAGAATAAAATTCCGGGCCACTTTCCTTTTAGTGCGATCGGGTCACTGTAGCTGGCATCCTCGACAGTCATCCTCAGGCTCTGTGTTGTCAGAAGAGTAAGAGCTTTCCTCGCTCACTGTCAAATGAAACACAGTTAAATTAGACAGAAACTTCAGTGATTAGACACACAAACTTTATGTACGATCAAATGTGTGTGTGTTTCAACTGGAACAAGACAAAAACACTTATTAACTTTGCAAAATATGTATGAAAATAAAATTGTGTGACTTACACCACTCAGTCTGTATGGGGAGGAAAGCCTTGTCACCGTTCTCTCTGATCATCTCCTCGATCTTATCAAGGAGGACTGACACACTCCTGTCCTTCCCTGGAGTCTTACTGTCCAGGACGTGGTAATAGTTCCCACAGAATTCGAGAAGTCTTTGCAGCTCTCGCCCACCTCTGAGAATGTGCTCCTCGATGGGCGTGCGGCCCAACCAATCACCACAGCTGAACAGCACCATGGTGTGGAGGCACGCAGTGTCACCAAACAGAGTCTCTATGTGAGCCAGGAGTGTTCGCCTCTTCCTGGCGGTGAGGGACGAGACGACGGGGAGGACCAGCAGCAGGGTGTGGGGTCCAGGTCGCAGGAGGGCAGCTCCGCGCTGGGACTCCTGGCGAATGCGCTTCGGGGTCCGCCGCACCGAGAACCAATCCCAACCTGGGGTGTCGACGATAGTGATCCGACGGCCGGATACGAGCGCCTGCCTCCTAAGACACAGCTCCGTCTCCTGGCCCGACTCAAAGTACCGACGGCCCAGGATGGAGTTCCCCACTGAGCTCTTTCCAACGCCCTTCCAGCCCAACAGGAGCAGTCTCAACTCTGTAAACCCAGAAAGGCAGAGAGAGAGAAAGAATGAGATATGGAGAGAGAGAGGTGGTGAGAGAAACAGTGGGAGAGAATGGGAAACCATTAGGAATAAAGGCAACACTGATTGAGTACAAATGAGTAAGCTGTTTCCCAGAGCACCAATGAACAGCATTACGACCACATGACTCACTCACCTACACACCGACACACACACACAAACACAGAGCTCCCTCATACCTCTGGGAGGTCCTCCGATCATCTGCTCCCTCTGTCTGGCGTGCTCCTCCATCCTCATCCTCTCTTCCTCCAGAGCCCTCCTGGCCTGCTCTTCCTCCAGTAAAATCAACTCGTTCACCTCAAAGTACCAGCCTGCATGACAGCAACAATAAATTATTCATTGTTTCCAATCAGTTCTATAATTCGACTGGTGTAGTCATTAATAATGAATACAGATCTTAATGTGGAAATTACAGGGGTGACGCTCTGCATATAGTATTATTTGGTCAAATGTTATTTTACAGAGCAAGAAATGCTGTAATATTACAATTGAGAAGAACAAACCTTGGTTGTCAGTGATCATTTCCTCCACCTTTTCCATCAACTCGGGTACCTGTGTGTTGTCTTCCGTCTCTTTTCGAGTGTTATCAAAGGCGTGATACCTGCAGGTAGAAAAAAAAACACCTTCTTAAAGGGGCACACCACCAAGTTTACACAGTTCATCGTACTTATCAGGAGTCTCACTTAGCCTTTGAAAACAGGGCTATCCTGTCTTCACCTCTGACGGGAGCTTTCAAGAATTTCAAGAAATAACCTTGCTGATGTCATAGTGATGTCATCAGGGTTATCTCAGTTTAGGCATGAGACTTTTTTTAAGCAGAAAGCTTAACACAAAATGTAGGATGTAGGGACTAAAAGCCAGGATATCTCGGCCGTAATCAATGCAAACAAGATTTGATCATTTAATTAATAATAATTTAGAAGATCATTCCATGCATTCTTCATCCTTGTCAAAATCTGGCACCTACATACCCACAATGCAACTCTGCTAAACTGCAACTGCCAAAAGTTCAGTTGGAGATTCTGGTGTGTTATGCTATTAGAAGCTAATGTAGCCTCAAGCAGAGATGAGGAGCGGGCTACAGATTTCTGCTATGCTTACTTCTTTCTAATTCCACATTGTGGATTGTCATTGATTGTTTTCATTTTGATACTCTTAGTTTTCAGCTCTTACAGACGCTGACTCAAGTGACATCACTTGAAGCAATTTATCAGACTTTGCGCAGCTCCCTCTGGAGCCACAAAAAACTTTATATGACTTTTGTACATCAGTTAAGTCTTCCACACAACATGTAAACACACTTTGATGTGTAAAAACTGTAGAGTTACCCTTTAAGCTGTCTATCGAACTGTCGATAGTGTTTTGCTTACACAGTGCTAACAAAGACTTGACACAGACATAGAGCAGGCTTTTGTGAAGTCAAAGAAAGAGGGAGAAAAAGAGAAAGGTAGAAAACAGGCACTGTACCTGCTTCCACATCTCTCCACCAGCCACTGCAGGGGCTCTCCAGTGTTCGCTATGTGCTCCTCAATGAAGACACCTTTGGGCAGCTTGTCCACCCCTGTAAAGACCACCATGGAGTACCTCCAGGTCCCTCCGCCCAGGGCCCCTAGCTGCTCCTCTGCGGCCCTCCTCTGGATGTCAGTGAATGGCTGGGTGACCGACACCACCAGCAGGATAGCGTGGGGTCCAGGAGGGCAGAGAATGGCCCCCATGCACGGCCCCTCGCTGTCCAGGCTCGGCGGGGCCTGTGGCGGGCTGTCCGACTCTGCGCCGGCTGTGTCGTCATTGTCAGCTTGGGCGTTCTCCTCCGGGTCACTGGGGATGGCCCACGGCGGAGTGTCGACCACAGTGACCCGTCGGCCGTAGATCTCCGTCTGGCCCACGTTGCTGTGAGTAGTCTCTGTCCCACTGTCGAACACCTCATCCCCCAGGATAGTGTTGGCGGTGGAGGTCTTACCAGACTGTGGCCCCCCCAGGAGCAGCAGTCTACGCTCAGGGGGGTGTCGGCCCCTGGGGTCGCCTGTTAAAGCACAATGATTAGACTGCAGGTTCCCCACAAGGATGGGTTTGTTGATTTTATTTTCTGACTGCTACCTGAAGCACAGCAGAGGAAATCGTTTTTGTTCTGTTGTGTCTCTAAAGTATATTGTCTTGTCTGCATTCTTCCACTGCAACATATAGTCTTATCCCTCTACTAGTCATGCACTCTCCCGCCTTCATTTCTGTCCTCACTCCTTTCTTCCCCAGTGTCCTCCCTCCTTGCTATACATGATACCTCTTCTCCCCTTTCACTCTTGTCTGTATCCGCTTCTTCTCTCCCCCTAACCCCCCTCCCAGCATGCCTCCTCTTTGTTTTGCTCTGTCTTTAGCCGTTGGAAAAATTGGGTCAGAGAGGAGGGACCTTGGACTCCTTCCAGAGAGAATGGGCATGTGGACAGAATATGATTGACTTTGAGTTAAAAGTTGAGGATGAATGTTTTGATAATCGGCATCACAGAAGAATATCAATATTCAAAGGATTGCACGAGGAACAACGACTGCTCTGTGTGGATGAGGAGAGGGAGAGAGAGAGATTATAGGAGGAGGAGAAAGAAGTTTATTGATTTTTCTCCTGTTACTTCATGCTGCTGACACTTTCCATATGAGCTGCTAATCCCGGGAAGTAGACTCAAGCAACAGTTCCCTAGTATTGTGGATGTTTGGTTCAAACATGAAATGGCTCGGAGAGTTTACCCCGAATGCTGTGACTGAACGAATGGTGATGACGGGGGAACCTGCGGCGAGGTGTGCAGCAAAAGGATCAAAAACCCACTTACCAGTGTCAGAGGCAGAGGACACAGCAGCCATCTTGTGTGTAGAACCTCTGGCTTCCGCCTCCTCGGCCCCCCTCCTCCTTCTCCTTCTTGCCTCCACGGTGGATTCCTCTTCTTGCCTCTCTTCAGAAAACGACGGATCCTGAGTGGCGTGCGAAAGGCTGGCAGCTCAAATGCTTCTTGGCTCTCTCTTTCCCTCTAGCCCTCATTCTACTGCAGTGTAACTCACTATCTTCTGATCCCTGTGTCTACCCCCTGCCTGCCTTTCTCTCCTTATACCTCCTCTGCCATCCAACTTCTCCCCCCTTTTTTTTAATATGTTATGTTCCACACCCCCTCACCCCACTGTGGCTCTTTTCTGTCCTTTCCTCCGTAGCTTCTCTTCCCCTCTCCTTGTCTTCCAGCGCTCCTTCTTTTGTCTTATTTATCTCTCCAGGCAGAGGGGAAAGAATGTGCAATGCAGGAGACTGGAAGCCAAATCCACCCCTGCTGCAGCAGCTCTAGGAAGATGTCTCGTCATTTTTCTCAAGGCAGAACAGAGGAAGCTTTTCTTCCCACTTGCTCGTATCAAACAGCAGCGGCAGCATCATCAGAAGTGTGGCACTGTATGCAGACTGCAGTCAGGAGGACAGATAGAAAGATGGATAGACAGAGAGAGAGAGAGAGAGAGAGAGAGAGAGAGAGAGAGAGAGAGAGAGAGAGAGAGAGAGAGAGATCACTCTGTTCTCTGTTTACAGCTGGATGTATTCCCCAGCTGCTGCATCATGCACAAACACTATTTATATGATGCCTGCAGACGTAGAAATATTGTGAGGCAGGAGGGGGATGTATACTGCATGAATACATTTAAATATTGATATAAGACATACAGCCACAGCTTACATAATACACAAAACAAGCTCCTATAAATAGAAGCTGGCTGTTATCTAATTGCATTGAATTCAAAGCACTATCGCCTTAGAGTGAATCATTTCTCAAGGATGCATCACGACCATGTGATGTTGGGCAGAAAAATGACATAAATCATCCTGAATGTCTGAGCTCATCCTTGGCTCCATCACAGATTCATTATGTGCGCTATATGGCGAGATACGTTCACGTACCCAGGGGAAATCACATAAGAGAATGAGAAAAAAAACATTAGCTGTATGAACTTAAATTGTATAATAATAATAATAATAATTAATACAAATATATATATATATTGCAACGTTTGTTGATACTTCTCGCGCATTGGAGCGTTGTTTTAACTCTTTTGCGTCGCAGCTGTTAAGATGACATAAATAGCGCTACTGTGCCGTACACCGTTACAAGTGTCATAGTCAGACCTCACGCCGTACACCGACGTATAGTGTCGTAACACAGCGCTGCTTTGTCCACGTGATGCTGCAAGTTGCTGTCGGCGCGGCTCCTTGTGAAGCTGCCGTGCTTCGGTGACTGTGTGTGTGTAGGTGGAGGTGCTGGGTAGACCCTTGTGTTTTAGCGAACTCCACCTCGTCTTACAAACATGGAGGCAGCCGACGAGTTCATGAAGTACCGGTCCCCGCTGGTGTCGAGGTATGCCAGCAAGGAAATGGCCTACAACTTCAGTGACATGAAGAAATTCACAACCTGGAGGAAGCTGTGGATCTACCTGGCCAAGGCTGAGAAGGTTTGACACACTGTAGCTGGATAACCACAAACATTGCCGGCGTCCTAGCTGTTATTGTTTTTGTGTACACACTTTACTTTTGCATGCTTTAAGTCTTGCGACGTAAAGTTTGCGACCTTCAAATAGATCAAGTTCCCTGCTCTAAATATAGTTTTAAGGAGGACCCAACTTAAAGGCTCTCTGCGTGGTTGTCAGGTCCTGAGCTCAGCAGAGGTATGTCTTCTCCTTGTACCACACTGTAGGCAGAGAAAACACACATCATCAACTATAAAGACAAACAATAAACAGTTCTATGCTAGGAAGACTTGAACATAATAAAAGTAAATAAAACAGCCTTTGGATTTACACAGACACCAACTGAATGGATGTATTATTGAACCTAGTTTATAAATGCAACAACATGTTCCTTTTTGTCCATACATTTGAACTTATGACTATGAAATATAGCAATTACAATGAAAACATTAGTCATATGCCGCTGCAGTCTACTGTGCACTGTACACCTAGGATCCCAGATAGTACTTGTTTCCAAGCACAAGGGTTATGTGTCCTGCATTTAGATAATTGCTTTTCCCCTCAGTGCCCTGTGCCACACCAAATACTTTATCTGTGTTCCTTACTATGATAACCAGAGAGAGAAAGCTTTGGCCAAAACAGCACCAGTGCAACAAACCTTGACCTTTTTGTGGTTTCCCCCCTTTGTTCCCCCTCAAGTAGCTTCAAATGAGCTCGTCCCTCACTGTCTGACAGTATGACACATATTTTCTGTATCAGCTTATATAGATATATGAGCTCTGTAATGTTTACACTATAACATTCAAACCTATAACCTATAAGACTCCATTCTTTCTATTGTTGCACCACTCCAGTAAATGGAAATATTCTATTCTCCAGGGGTTGTGAGAAAATACCCTCTGAGACATCTTGACATTTAGCTCCCAAACCAAACAGCCATGTGATCCCCAGCCCATGTCTAATTGACCGGTCAAGATTTATCAAAACACAAGCTATGTTTAACTAAGTTTGCAGTTACTGATGATTTAAAATATCTAATAATATGACTGCATGACTCTCAAACGCTAAGTCTGCAATTCTCATAATTCCTCTGAGTGATTTCTGCAGCTGTCTTATTAAAGAGGGGTGGTAACTGTTGACAGACCCTCTCTCACATGCATCACCTCACATGACCTGTTGACACACACACACACACACACACACACACACACACACACACACACACACACACACACACACACACACAGTCCTTTCTTTTTCAACTTTTCCTGTATTTGGAGAAGTTGGTCAGGGGGTTCGCTTTGCTACAGTTTGCCTGTGCACAGTTTGTCAGGCCTGTGGCTGCTGTTGTGTGGCTTGTGTGTGTGTGAAAATAGCATTGAGAAAATGTCACAGTAACAGGAGACCACCTCCTGAGAGGCTGCGTTTTATCAGCCTATAAGCACAGCCCAGCGTGACTTCTGTAGCCTTGATGCTAATTTTTAAACATTTTTTGTACTGGGTCACTATTTATTTGGAATCAGCTTGCGCACGGTCTGACCTTTGACACGGCAGGGTTTCACGTCGTTGGGCTTTGGACTGTGTTGCAACACAGGGGGAGAGAGACTCCAGTTTCAGCCTGTTGTGTAGTCCCATCTCATGACTGCTCCATCCCAACAGGAAAAACGCTAATCTAATTAGGATATTGAGCGCCTTCTAACAAGGAGAGCACATGCCTGTCAAGACTGTAGAAAAGACAGAAAGGATAATCGATGTCATCATCAGGCTGTCTGTCTCCTGTTCTTAAAGTGACATGTGAGTCTCTAAAAACATTTACTGTCATTTCTAGCAGCAAACTGCTCAGGTTACCTGCCTCTTGATTGGGGCTGCAGACAGCCTTTTGTTTTTCTTTCAGTACTGATTATCGACTCTTGGTTATTTTTTTAATTCCTTGTTTTGTCTATAAAATGTCGAAACATCGTTTAAATGCCTACCACAATCTCCCAGAGCCCAACATGACATCTTCAAATATCTTTAGTTCGTCCAAAACCCAAAGATTCAGTTCACTATGATGAAGCTTAAACGAGAGGATGTTTACCATTTCCCCACATTATTGCTTTAAAATGATTTATATAAATATTCATTGATGATCCACTAATAATTGACTAAACTGTTGTCAACTCGTAAGAAAATCCACCATTAAGTAGTTGCAGAAATGTAGTTCTATTCATGATTTCATACATTATATTAACCTGCAAATCATTTTAAATTGACTTCAATATAACTTTCCATAAAATTAGCTGTTGGGTATGTAATTGTAAAACGTCTAGATCTGCTCTATGTGAAAAGTGCCCTGAGATAACTTTGTCCTGATATGGTGCTGTATAAATAAAACTGGATTGAATTGAATAAACACAGTTATTGATATAATAGATATAACAGTAAACATGGTCCCTCCAGTACAATGTGATGATGTAATCGACATATCTAATAACGTGGAACATTTCTAGTGTTTTAACCTTTACAACATGTATTAAAATGCTTTGCCAACAAACAATCGTAACCTTTACACCGTGTCTCTCTCTCTCTCCGCCCTCATCGTCCTCAGGCTTTGGGTCTGCCCATCACGGACGCCCAGATCCTGGAGATGGAGACCCATGAAAAGGACATTGATTTCGCCATGGCGGCCGAGGAGGAGCGTAAGCTCAGGCACGACGTCATGGCTCACGTCCACACCTTTGCTCACTGCTGCCCCGCTGCTGCTCCCATCATCCACCTCGGTGCCACATCCTGCTACGTGGGAGACAATACTGTAATTCCGATTGACATACAACACACTACTATAGCTTGCGTTATTCATTTGGTTACATGATCAATAATCTTCTTTTTGTTCTGTATGCATGCCCTTTAAAACAATTCCCATCTAGAATGTGTCGTGTGTTGTCTATTGACTACAAAGCTCCTCCTTAAAGGTTTTCATGTTCTCTAAGTTGTTCTGTTTTTCGTCCTCAGGATCTGATTATGCTGCGTGATGGATTTGACATTCTCTTGCCTAAGGTGAGGCTCAGCTGTTTGCCAGAAAACATGCACGCTCATCCAGTTGTGCATCTATGAAATCGGTGGAAATAGGGGCACTGTAGCGCTGTTTTCTTTGCAGGCCTCAGCTGTTCAGTAACAAGTCAACAATGTAGAAATAATCCTAGCAGTACATTGTTTTGCAGTGTTTTGTCACACAGCACATAGAATACAAACCAGAAATCAGCATTTTAACATGCGAGGCTTGTATGGGCGTGAGTAATGACGGTGTATTATGCAATAATTCAGGGCTAAATCTCTCTCTTTTTTTTTTTTTTTTTTAAATTTTCTTCTTTCCACAGCTGGCAAGAGTCATTGACAGACTGGCAAACTTTGCAGAGAAATACGCTGACCTCCCCACGCTTGGCTTCACACACTACCAGTGAGTCTGAACACAGCTGCGCCACTCTTGCATCTTTTCCACCAACATGGAACGCGTTCCGTTCCAGTTCGCGCACCTGATTTTGAACCGTTCTGAGCTTTCCGACCAGAACTAAATTGGTTCGGAACCCGAAAAGTTGGAAACCAAAAAATAGCATGGTTTCCATGACCGGAAGTGTGAAAAGTGAGGATGGAGAAGGCAACAATGGCCTCTGGGGTACTATGGTAACAGTCTTCTGCGTCTTTTTTATCATTCAGTGCTTGTTTTTTTGGATAAAAACAAATATCTGTAGTAACAGATCAAAAGTTTGCTACTACTGTTTACTTCTGTTGTGCATTGTGCAGCACCCTCCGTTGTTGACCTATCCTCGATTACAATGGTTCTGCTCAAAACTTGCAGAAATGCGGCCTCGTTTGTTAGATAGCACAAAGGTTCCAAGAATCCAGAACGGAACCAGAGCTTCCTTGGTGGAAAGAGGGCAACCGAGGGTCATCTCATCCGAAGCTGTGTCTTTATCCGTCTGCCTGGGGCTCCATCTTTCTGATGAAGAGCATTTCTGTCTGTGTTTACATGCTTTCCTTCTCTTCCTGCTCTGCCCCACAGGCCCGCCCAGTTGACCACCGTGGGAAAGCGTGCATGTCTGTGGCTGCAGGACTTGGCCATGGACATGCGGAACCTGCAGCGAGCCCGCGATGACCTGCGTTTCCGGGGGGTAAAGGGGACCACTGGCACCCAGGCCAGCTTCCTGCAGCTGTTTCAGGGGGACCATGACAAGGTATAGATCATCAATAAGGCGATGATGATTTTTAAGTTCAGAAACTTCTCATTATGATGGGTTTAGAGACAATTCTCACCTTTTTAATCATTTTCCTTCACCAGGTGGAAGAGCTTGACAGAATGGTGACTGAGATGGCTGGCTTCAAAAAGTAAGCTGTGTAATTAAATGATAATATCCAGTAGAATCGTATCTGTATAATGGAAGAAATGTAATTATTAATATCACAATACATGCAGAAACTGAGATGAAATTAGTTTCTTGTGAAGTTGTGGAAACTGTAAAGTGCCACAACCAAAATGTGGGTTGTGTTGGTTCACAGGTTATGGAGACTCTCTTTGTTATTAGCCCTGATGATGTTGTTTTCATGCTACACAGAGCCTACCTGGTGACTGGACAGACATACAGTCGTAAGGTGGACGTAGACTGTCTGTCCAGCCTGGCCAGTTTGGGAGCTACTGTTCACAAGGTAAGCTGCAGAGGCTGGAGGCGCCTGGAGAAATGTTGCCATCTAGTGGTGTGTCATGGAAACCTGCACCGCACTTGACTTGAATTTGACCTTTTGAATTTGGCATTAGATCTCTGCATTAACTTGTTGAAGCTCATCTTTGATTTGTCTGTCTGCTGTAGATCTGCACTGACATCCGCCTGCTTGCTAACCTGAAGGAGATTGAGGAGCCTTTTGAGAAAGAGCAGATTGGTAAATTCACTTCACACACACAGCTGGATCACATGCGGAAACGCAAAGACACATGATCTTGTATTGCAGGTAACGGCACAAACCGTATGTCAGCGTGAAGTTGTCTTCCCCCTCCCAGGTTCCAGCGCCATGCCCTACAAGAGGAACCCCATGCGCGCAGAGCGCTGCTGTAGCTTGGCCCGACATCTGGTGGCGCTGATGGCCGACCCCCTGCAGACGGCCTCGGTCCAGTGGCTGGAGAGGACGCTGGACGACAGTGCCAACAGGTCAGCGGCGCCAGACATACATATGCACTGCGTTTTCGTTTGCCATGATACTCAGTGCAGTAGTACAGTAGTAAAGGTATCCAGGCTCTGAATCATGACCCCCCCACCTCCTTGCTCGTGTGCAGGAGGATCTCCCTGCCGGAGTCCTTCCTGACGGCTGACATCATCCTCAGCACTCTGCAGAACATCACAGAGGGCCTGGTGGTCTACCCCAAAGTCATCGAGAGACACATCCGCCACGAGCTGCCCTTCATGGCCACAGAGAACATCATTATGGCCATGGTGAAGGCTGGAGGGAACAGACAGGTATTTGTGTCGGTTATACGTTTGTGGTGTAAGAACAGTTCGCTGTGTCCTGATGTGCGTTCAGCGTTGGCGCTTAAAATCTTGAAAGTCTTTCTACTCCTTCAGGACTGCCACGAGAAGATCCGTGTTCTGTCCCAGGAGGCGGCGGCTGTGGTCAAACAGGAGGGTGGTGATAACGACCTGCTGGCCAGAGTCCAGCAAGACCCCTACTTTGCCCCCATTCTGGGGCAGCTGGACGCCATATTGGACCCCAAGACCTTTATCGGTCGTGCTCCCCAGCAGGTATGACGTGCCCTTCTCTGCCATCACGAGAGCTTTCGGCCTTGTTGAGTTTTGAGTATCTGTTTACAGCACTAGAACTAATGGTGTTTAATATGTTCTGTTCATTCTTTTCTTTCCTTCTGCCGTGTCCTCTCGTGCAGGTGGCCAGGTTCCTGTCTGAAGAAGTCCGCCCCCTGCTGGAGCCGTACAGGGCTAAGATGGATGTCAAGATTGAGCTTGAGCTTTGACACACACACACACACACACACACACACACACGTATACATTGACTTGCACACAAGCCAAGAGAATAAGACTTGAGATCAGTGTGTATGGCCATGTTGAACGCTGCATAGTACCTCAATAAAGAACAATCACTGAATAATGTATCTCTGTCATGGTGTTTTCATTATTACCTGCTGCATTTGAATAGGAATGGAGTAGAATTTGACGTGTTCATACTCACATCGTACAAAAGTTGCGTCTCAATTTAGGGGCTACATCTGTCGAAGCCTGCATTTGAAGACCATATGCGTCCCAGCGGTGAGACAAGGCTGTCCCGTTTCGAAGGCTCTTTCAAATGTGGCTGAGAAATGTGGCCTTTTCCTTAATTTGGAGGATCCAGCGGCTTGATCCTTTGCAGCCCAACCCATTCCAAGATCTATTCAAGCGAATAAGGCGTCCCCAAACGTACCGTCGGCAGCGGCCGAGCTGGATTACACTTTTTCATCTCACTCGAATAGCTAATGATACAAATGTTAAAAGGGCTTTTTCAACCTCAGCTGCAGCTGTGAAGTTTGCTAGGTGACAGGAAGAGTGGCGCTTTGAAAGCCATGCCCCTGAATTGTGACACAGCTATAGTGTTACATGTTTTATTAAAATAAATCTCAAACGATGATTAATAATTTTGTGGTAATAAATTCTGTTAGTACTGTTCCTATCAGCTTATTGACAGGAACCACAGGTCATATGTGCCTCAAGAGTTTTTACAACCTGCTTTGTCATTATAAACATGCTAATGAAATTCTCAAGTGAATTATTAATTCATAAAAATTATGAATAATCCTGGAAGACACCAAGGCTGAATATGGTGGCTGAGACTACATTTCACTCATTACAGTTCAAACCATTAGGAAATGTGGGGTCCTGTTTAGAGGGGTTTGTTTTTAGTTAAGGGAAACACCCTGAGAATTGGCAGGAACTTGTACAAGAGGTTGTAAATCTGAAAAACACCGGCTCAAAGTCCAGCCCAGCCCTGTAAATAGAAACTGTCCTATTACCGTACCTTACAGTGTAGCACACCGCTTGATTCCCAGTGCAGGGAATGAAGTGAGCGTTAGTTTTTTTGGGGGGTGGTTGTTGTGTAAAATGTCAACTTTTTCAAATGTTGTGTTAATATTTTTTCTTTGCTCCAACTCAATCTGTACCCTTCCTCCCACAGCAACCACACACCTTAAACACCACACACATAATGTCACATCATTCACATCACATTTATGATATACTGCTGACACAAAGTTTACTTATCTCTGCATGCATGAGACGAAGTGCGGTGGAGTCCCAGCTCACAACATCTGCTAGTGTCATTATGGTAATGGTAAAGATGGAATGAGCTACATGAAGTTATAATAGAGAGCTGAATCTCAACCTGCAGCCATTCCTCAGCACAGATTGAGTACGAATGTCTTGTCTCACACACCGTTAATTTAATAATTCATATTTTATTTTTATGCTTTAAATTTGCGGTTGAAATTCTTTTCCCTCTGTGTGTTTTGACTCACCTTGGAAGGGAGAGGTTGCAGCTGCACTGCAACATGTGGCTGTGTTCTTTGCTCCCCGTCTGCATGGCTGTCTTTGGCACTGTGGGCATTTGGACTGTGTGAGTATTTATCTCCCTCATTCACTAACACATTCTCGCTGTTTTCATAGAGTTTCGTTATTTTATAATCGTATCTAAAATCTCAGAATTGAGAAGTATTGAGAAGGCTTCTGTTGAGAGTCCTTAGCGTAGCAAGTGGGGATATGTCCACAACAAACAGAGCAGCATTTACTGCCTCAGTAAAGCAGTAAAGCTCAGCACCAGTTACAGTGTAAATACTTTGTGCATAGGTCGAAGGGAAGAAGTACAGGGAATAAGGGGGTGAGACATTTGCATTAAGGAGGAACCCAGCAGTAAGTGTCACTGTAAAAATGTTATTGATTCTGCAGTGTATAATAAATAATTAGCCATAGTATGTAGTATGTAGCCATACTATGTGTTGAAAAAAACAACTTTGATGTAAAATATAATGTAATATATATACTGACTTATTTAAAAGCATTTTAGCAAGTAGTTTCCTATGTTATTTGTTTTGAAACTATATACTATACTATACTGTAAGTAAATTGTATGGCAATATTGACACTGTTACCCTGTTACCCCCATTTTCTTCTTGTTACCCAGTAACAACATTACTGTACTGATGAGTAGGTGCTAAAAAACCTTACAGTGTAACTTATTTCTTACTTCTGGTCTTCCCCCCTTCTACTTTATATGTCTCTGTATGAGTGCCCAGTATTTTATTGATACTCTCTTATTAACAATTATGTGGTAACTTGGGGGCTATACTCTAAAGCATTATTATTTTTCTTTATTTAAATTCACTGTGAGTAGCATGATACAGTTTACAATGAAAGTGGATTCACAGACCTATCCACTAACAAAAAAAGTCAATACAGTTGTATAAAACATACAAAGGGATACATTTATGTTTTCCAAAAAAAACCTCATGCTCCTAAATCTAATAAATGAGGAGGTGGCTCTTTTAAAGAAGAGAGAGGTGTCTGGTTTTCATCTGCTTAAAAACTTGTTCTGACAATTAATCATTCAGTCTTAAATGTTTCCATGTATTATTATAGACAATTGGCTGTTTAGGGTGCAAGCTGAGCTACAATTCTTGTGAATTCACTGACAATACATTTTCTTTCTTCCTTCTTCACTAGGTTTGCCATAGGTGTAACAAATGGATCAGTCAACCTCACAGAAGGAGTCCCTTACATCAGGTTGGCATGATTCCCCTCTGTCCTGAGATATGATGAAGAATAAATAAAGTCAAAGTGAAAGTGAAAACGATTCTATTTTCTCTTTCTCCTATTAGTGAGTGTGGCACCTACAACCCTCAGAGCTGTCTCTTCGCCCAGATCTGCAACGTCTGCTCTGCATTAGGTGATGACAGATACATTTTTGCCATTCTTGCTAGTAGGAGTCCCTTTAAAGTTATGGACACGTGTGTATATTTTTATTTTCTTTTTTATTGATCTTTTGTTTGTTTTCACTCTAATACTATGGAGAGATTTATGAGTTATTTCAGTTTCTGTCCTCTGATAAGTTGGATGTTGGTGTTTGCAGATTCACATGTTCAGAATTGATTTCTTATTATCCCACCAGGTTTTGTACACTATTAATCCCCCATCTCTCTGTCTCTCAGCCCTGTGGATTGTGGTGATCCGTTTCCAGCAAGTAAGGGATTTTGGTGACCATGGAAAGGCCAACATAGCCAGCCTTGTTTTGGGATTCATCTCCTCTGTAGGAATCTCTGTCATTGGAAACTTCCAGGTAACAGCTTACGAAGATAAATCAATCATAATACAATAATAAAGAACTTAAAGAATTGCTCTTTCTTTTTCTAATCCCTCTACATTTGCCACTTAGCAATCAGTCTTAATGAGAATTCACCTTTTGGGAGCGTTCCTGGCTTTCTACCTTGGCCTGGCCTACTTCTGGGTAGAGCTGTTTCTGACCTATCGGGCTCAGCCGTCTCAGGACCGATGCTGGGTTGGACCTGCAAGGGCGACCTGCTGCATCCTCTGTACTATCCTGGTCATTGTTAGTATCCTTCCTATCATTAAGAAAAAACACATTAGGTAAATATAAAATCCAAGCTAAGCTGATACTTGTGTCCTTGGGAAGAATCTTTTTTACTATTTAAAAATGAATGCATGCTTATTGTTGCAACCACATTTGCAATGCTAGAGGTTCCCACACTTCTTCGCCCCCCTGCAGCCCAAATGTGGTCATTTGAATTGTTAATTAATTATCTTACGGTTTTAACAATTTATCTATTTAGCTACTTTTGCTATTTTTACATTTTCTCATGTTGAATGACACTGCACATGTATAAAGCGTACTTTGAAAGCTCCCTCTCATTGTTTATGAGCACACATCCATAAACCAGGAACAGGAAACTACAGCCAGAGAGGTACAAGGGGAAGGGGCTGAGAATAAGAACATGAGCTACATCTCCTGGGTCACACAAACGTAACATGCAGCCAAGTAAAGAATTTGAAAGTGTCAAAATCAAACTTTTTGATTGACATTTATTGAGTGTTACGCTCCTTGACCACTCTCCTCTCCTTCAGTGTCCGTTCTCAACAATACAGGCCATCGCTCCGGGGCTGCTGTGTGTGAGTGGGCCTTGGTCATGTTGTTCTTCTGCCTGTTTGGGCTTTTTGCAGCGGAGTTTAGACACATCGACTGCCACCACCTCACTGTACAGAAACAAGGTCGTGAGAATGGCGGCAGCCCTCCCTCAATAGAAATTAATGCTTATGTCGCAAATGCATTTAGCTGAACTCACATGTACAATTACGTATTAAGTGCATGTGGTTCAGAAACAGCAATCTTCTTGGGCTGAACCTACAGTTGCCATATTGTGTTTAATGGAGGTACAACGCCTGTGCACTAGATTCATAATGTACACATTCTATTACTGCAGAGTAGTGCTGCTTTAGTCCCTAATAGTGACTCAATGGGAGTCTCTGATATGACTATTTATTATATTTTTGTATTTGCCATTTTGAAAAATGCAGAAATAATGTTTTTTAATAGCTGCATATTTGCATCTTTTAACAAATGCTGCATTCGAACCTTTTTGAACATTGTACTTTGTCTCAAGTGTTTAAAGGTTTTACTACCTTTACCTTTTTATGTTGTCATACCATTCCATGATCAACACATAAAGATAGTAAAGAACACATTGTCTTTCTATTTCTTTAAAATGATAATCTGATTATTGTTTTTATGATTATCTGATTAACTCACAAAAGACAATAAAAATCACAAAGTCCTGAGAATGGAGAATCTGGAACTAGATTGGGCATTTGTGCAATTATTCAGTCATCTAAATAGTTGCTGGTTATTTTCTTCTGCAACTGATTAATTGACTCATTGTTTCAGCTCTAAAAAAAGTGGAAGCTGTATGTAATTGTGTCTTGGCCCATACTGCAATAAATATATACTAACACATGGTGGCACAATTTAACTATTATTCACTCTGCACAGTGTGTTCTATTCAATAGTTGTCCTTTAAATGGAACAATATATGAAAAATATATTCACACTTTAATCCCTTATACAAGTCCTTAATACATATATTGTTATCTCTTCTGATATATTTCTCCAATGAAAAGCTCCCCTTATTGTTCTCTCACCATGGTTTTTTATAACATATTCTTCATCTTTACAATGTGACATGAAGTCACGATCAGTGCATAGACGGTGAATACCAGGAAAAGACTGGAACTTTTCTCCACCTGTCAGCTGGGAAACACAATAGAGGAAAGGGAACAGAAAAGGAGGATGGAGTTCATAAGGAAAGGTTTTGTTACAGAGAAAGAAAAAGTTTCCTTGTGAAATAACGCTTACTGAGTTTACCTCTGCTTAGATACATTTAAGGTGCTTTTATTTTGAAGCGCTTTGCAAACATCACTAATCAAAGCCCTGTTATATTAAACAAAGAGCACGTTGTTCCAGTTCGGCTGAGGTTTGAGTCTTAAGATCATGTCTCTAAAACACTACAGATTCTCCCTTTATTATAAACACACTGAAGACAGAACCTGAGAAACAGCACTGACCAGCAGGGGTGCTCTGGAGTGGCTGATGATCATTTCACTGATGGGAAAATACAGCTCTGGTGCTGTGCCAGCATGTTTTTGGAAGATGCCTCAAGTTTAAACAGAGGTTCTACATTCAGCACAATTTGTCAGGGCTATTTGAGATGGGCAAAACAATGGAGCTCTCTCACAGCCGTGCCGATAGTGGGAGAGGTTCTACTCTTGGCTCAAACTATTTCTCTCATCCAAGTTATCTGTTTATTCAAACATAACATATTTTTGGGGGGGGTCTGCTGGAACTGACTTTGGTCGCACTTTGTGATCAAATTTTCATTTGTTTGTGTCTTTTATTGATGTCATTAAATAAATCACCCGGGGCACGTAGGGCAGCTTGAGATGGGAATACTGGGCCCCCAGTGTCCTGCTATGGCCCGACAGCATTCTTTCACATAGTCCATGCTGCGTGATCACCAGAGGGGGGCTTTGACAAGCGGGCACAGGGATCAGACGGACAGCTCGGAATTCTATGGGAATTTCTCAAGTGCCGTTAGTTACCAGTGTTTCTGCTGCAGACAGCATGCCGGTTTTACACTTGTGGTTAAACAATGCTGTCTCGGGTCTCTGATCAACTTGTTTACTGCAGATGATTGGCAACATGAACTTCAGGATGCCTGTATTCACTGCATAAAATGCAGTGAAATGTGCACTGGGGGAAAAACATTTATTTAGAATATTTCAAAACACAGAGAACTTAGCAGCAGCTCATACAGACAAATTCAGAGGGAACGCTTTGGCGCCAAAATACCCTTAACCCTGCTGTTTTCATTAGTGAGTATAAAAGGCCTCTGATAAAGTAATAAAAACTCATAAAATCACCTGTAGCGACATGCAAAGACTGGGAGGCCCTTCATGTAAATGTCAGAAAAAGGTCTGGATCTTCTATTGTAGTGTTGGAGAACATTGTTTGTGTGACGGCCGCCTTGTTGCTTTTGACTTTGATTCAAGAAGCAGGTAATAGCACACGTGCTTTCTAGGCCTATACTGTAATCTCTGCTAACACCTGCTCGTGCTCTACATTCTTATCCCCTCAGCAGCTCTCGATCAGAAACAATAGCAATGCTTTCCTATCATGCAGCAGAGCAGTCGCCTCGGAGTCCAATATCAGACATAGGAGTGGTAGCCCTCAGCCACTCGGCTTCTCTGGAACAGCGTAGCCTGTCAGCTCTTATCATCCGAGAGCCAAATCCTGTGCATTCCATCTCTCGAAAGGCCACTTTATCTGCAGGACGGCTGGATCTGCCAAACTACGACGACGGGGAGTGTTGGGGAGAAATATGGTTGGTGAGAGGGAGACGAGGAGGCGGAGCGAGAATGACAGACACAGAAGAGAGATGGGGATTGTCGAGAAGTGAGAGAGCTATAGATCCAGAGACAGATATCGAGAGACCTAGAGACAGGCAAGAGAGTCTTAGAAAGATGGACTGAGTGATAGAGACAGAAGAGAGAGAGAGAAAGAGGAGTGGGCACCAGCAGTCGTGATCTCACCCTCCTCTCCTCTCCTTTGGTAGCTGCCCTTTTGCTGAAAAATGCCAAGCGCACCGCATTCCACCGGCCACACAAAAGCCCTCCCTCGTCTCAGCTGCACAGGCACAATCAGACAAGGCGTAATTATATAATTAGGCTGGCTGGTGCGGACAGGGACCCTCAGATGGTGTGTTGGTGTGTCATATTTATGTTATCAGACAATGAAGAGAGTCTGGCCTTATCAGAGGAGGCAGCAGAGTGTGTGGGGGGCTCCAGCTGTGGCACTTAGGACCAGATTGTCACGATAGAGAATAACTGGTCGATAGAATGACTTCCAGTCTGTGTCCCAGCCGAGGTCAGGGCCTGTATTGTGGTGGTGTGATATGTGAAGAGGTGGGGACTTTTGGGGCTACACCAAGCAGATGATGTAAACTGACAGGAGGTGAGAAACGTCAAACACTAAATTAAAGTTGAACAGAGGGAACTTAGCTAAATCAACCATTTATCCTTTATTTTTTGCTAACTATTTCAACCATTTATCAACATAATTAATTATATTAGAAATATAACCATTACTTTTAGCTTTCTGTTTTTAACATTTATCAGTTACATTTCATATCACCAATTTATGCATTGCTTTTACCAAACTTGCTGAAGACACTCTGAAGACATGTTGGTGTTCAGGTGTTACAGCTGACTCAACACGTGAATATTTTCTTGAAAACGTGTAAATTTTTTGTATCCCTTGCAACTGCAGAAGTACCCCGGTTGGGGAATTGCTGCATTAAATGACAACTAGAATTTACAGCCGAACAGACAAGACCACCTCCTCCCTCTTGTCGAGGCAGGATCCACGCTCCCAGACGAGAATCGAGCCAGTGTCCCGCTCAGCTGGCCACCACCCAACAATCTCCCCTCGCACCCTGGCCTTGGCTTTGGGTGTGTCTCCAGTTGCACGGGACAGCACAGAATAGACTATTGTTGGTTGCACAAGACAGAGAGGCAGGGGAAGAAGGAGGGGTGGTGGTGGGGAGAGAAATTAGGTTTTAACGGGCAAAAAGCACACGAAGCATGGCTCCCCTCCCACTTACATGCGTGTACGCTGATGCAGGGCCACTGTACACGCACACACACGCACACACACACACACACGCACGCACGCACTTCTCTCTTCCTTTAGTGTTTACAGATACATGAGCACCGGACGGTCATGCCAAACACCAGGCATCTGATATGTCATAAAAAGCATCAGAAGCATCAAAAACTAGCAAGGACATGTGAAACTTTGTGTAAGATCCATACCACTCTCATGTCTTTACAATTAATATGAAGCTTCAGCCAGTAGCCAGTTAGCTTAGCTTATCACAAAACACTGGAAACAGGGGAGACGGCTAGCTCGGCTCTGTCCAAAGGTAACAATATCAACCTTCTAGAACTTCTAAAACTCTCAAATCAACACATTATAGCCTGTTTGTTTAATTTGTACCAAATTACTCGATTGCAGTCATACATGTCAAACTGTATGTAACAGGATGTTGATACTTTATCTCACCATCCAAAGCATGAAATGTCATTAGGCTGTACTAAATGACCCACTGCATGGATGATTACTGCTTTACTGAATATGCCATTTTTATCAGTGCCATTTTTCTTCCATTTTACTCATGCAAAACCTTGATGATAAATATGGACAAACACAGTTTTTAGTGCTTCAGTTAATTCCCATCTCATGTTTATTCACAAACAGAGATCGATGCACAGCTTTAGGCAACATTTCTCCAGGGCAACTGCAATGTTTTTCAAGTTTATTAAGAAGAAAGAAAAGACTAATGAACGGTATATTTGTCAAATGAGAAAACTGTCCGACATCTATTATAGTATAGCTGTCTTGTAGTGACACCTGTCCCAAGCAAACACCCACTGAATATCAGACCTCTAGTGCACATACAGTGCAAATTGTGAAAATTGTGATGTGGCCTTATGAGACTACCTTTACACTGTTCACTGTTTTTCAGGACTTATTTTGTGATAAAACCTTCTGGTGTCCCCACTTTCCTCATCCCCAAGAGAACAAAACAGAGTGCGTCAAAATAACTTTGGTTATGTGTAACATAATTTCTATAAATTGAAATGGATCATGTGGGTGGTTTGGCATATTTTAGCTAATTAACTTGAACTTTCTTTACATAATTTACATTAGTTCTGACCATTTTTCAAAGTGCACCATGTATTTTTAGATAGATTTTTGGCTTCAGGGCAACCTTCCATTTTGTGGAAGATAGAAAATCAATGTGAAATGCATGGTGTGCTTGAGAAAAGTATGAACCATCGTAGTTAATCATGCAGTCCCTTACATTCCATGTACTATACACTGTATTTTCTCCTTTATAGTGCATGATCATAACACACATGCATTAAATGTCCTGATGCACATGCACGTATTTACAAAAAGATATTCTGATGTGAGAAAGCAAATGAGAAACTGCAAAGAATTTCTTTGTTTTGCATAACCACAGGCAGCTGTTAGCCTCAAACATCAGCAAACAGTCATTAGCTCTTATGAGGCTCCGATTGTCTGTGTCTTTGGTGAGATTACTGCTTTTGAACACGTGGAAAAACAGATCTTATGGCAGAAAGTATCACTCTCATGGCAACAAAACCAACTTCAATTACATTTTCAGAATCTGCTTGGAGACGATATTCACATGCAACCCTATGATGCAGAACTATATTTGGGACTATATTTTGAGATGGTGAGAAACTACGATCTAAGTAGAAATGGTTGCCATCACCATGGTTTTATGTTTTTAATCATGCTGTTTTTAGTTCCTGGCAACAATCTCTTAAGCTTTGTTTTTCCCCAGAGGTTTTTATTGCTTTGGAGCTTTGGTAAACATTTTCCAGAGGAAAAGAAATGATTGGGCAAAGTTCAGGTTTTTTGGCATGTAGCAGAAATTAAAAATAACATGAATGGCATGCCATGTTAAGTTTACTGGTGTCGCTAAAAAGTAAATGATAGAATCCATGATTAGTGTTCAGTGTTAGCATTAATGATAACGATGAAATATAAAAAGGCTAAATTGACAAATTAGTCACTTTGTATGACAGTGATCTGTGGCACCTTCTGAAGACCCACTCACCACGCCAGTTTAACAAAGCCAGATTAAGACTTTATAAGTCACTTACATACAAACTGTGACATAATCAATAAGTCGGCATCCAGGTCGGAGAGTGGGGCTCAAGGTCATTCTCTAATTGTTAAAAATTCCCACTCTCCATGCTAACCTTTTGCATGATGCTAGGCGAGCTTGCCAGAACCATTCTCCCCTCGCTAATGTCTTGACCTTTTTGTCCTGTTGGAAGAGCGGGGAGAGGGGTAAGGCTGGTGTGCAACGGTGGAAAATACATGCAGGGATTATGTAAGGCCCGTGACATTTTGGCGTGGGCTGCGACCTGCTCTGCTCCTTTGCTGCTTTGAGGATCAGTCAGACATTCGGTCAGAATAACCCCCGAGGTCTGCGCCACTCGCGGGCTGAATTGATGTCTTGATGCAGCATCAGTGGAGTTACAGTAAAAAGGCTCGTCATGGGCTCGTTCTATGTGATGTGAGACACAAAGGCGTCATTATTGATGCCACACAATACCTAAAATGGCAAATTGGCACTAATCATTGTTCATCCCTGATGAAGGTTAAATTCCTCCTTCACTCTAAAATGCGACTTGAACCTTCACTGTGTAGAATGATGTATATGCGTATTTTACAGAGAAGGGGGAAAGTGTCTTAGTGCTCTTTAAATGAGAGTTTAAGACTAGGCCAGCACTAATTATGGTCCAGTAGTACAACTTTGAAACCCCAGCGTGAGAATGGACTTTTCAGATGTGCAGGAACATCAGATATCCAATGGTTAAACTTTTATAAGGAGATACATTCCTATATTGATTAACAATGTAACCATGTCACCATACATAAATCATGTAGGAAGCATGTGTTTACTGTAACTTGTAACTTGTTTACTGTATCCCTGTAACTTGTCACACATAAGAGAAAGTTTCTGCTAATATAGGGGAATAATTGAACAGTCTGTAGCTTTCAGAGATTTAAAGAAATTAAATTATATTTGTTGATGAATTTATCATTATCAAAATAAAAATGCTCTGCATACTCTTCTATTGAAAGTTGTAAACGGTCTCTCCTGTTGTCTAACTTTATCATTTCAGTAAAATAATTGAACATTCTCGTTACTGTGTTGGTTGATAACATTTTCGCTGAAGACCAACAACAACAAGTTAAATCAACTTCCCATAGCGACACCAGATTCTCCATCATTTTTGTTGTAGTTTGAAGGTGCACAAAGTCTCAAAGTGCAGCTTTAAAGCTTTAAAATGTGTTAGCTAGTCCCTGCTTATTGTCTTAACATATTCAGCAAACAGTATGTAGAGCTCTCAAAATATTTGATCTAATAGTACATTCACTCTGTTGTGTGGATACAATCAGATGTCCGTTAAACTGGTACTTGACCAGAGACCTCTGATGAGCCACCAAGTCCAATCCAAGGCTGGGCCGGGCCATGGGAATCTTGACGTCAAAAGAAGTTCACCCTCCAAAGTCACTAACCTTTTTCCCCCTCTCCTCTCCGGTCTGGCTTGCATTTTCATATTTCATTGGTATTTCCGGATGGCTCCCACATTCGCAAAATAAAGGCCATCAGAGTAATCATTATAATGTTGAACAATAATAACTGGGGGAACTGAATGAAAGCTTGGAGAGGCTTGTTGACCTTTGCAAGCTAAACTGGTCCTGGCTTCTGTCTGTGCACTGCTGAGCCCATTGTGTTCCCAGACCTTATCATTGTGTTGCAGTTTCCTCTCCCTGCTGCGTGTGCGCACATGTGCATGTGTGAGAGTGAGCATATGAGTTGATGTGTGTGCGGGGGTCCTGTCCTTGTGTATATACTGTATGTGTGTGTGTTTGTGTTTTAGTGAACCGGGCCAGCGTACAACAAAGGTACAGAGGCTCGAAGAGTGATACATGCGGTTTCATACTTACTGGATCCCTCACATGCATACACCATCTCTCTCTCTCTCTCTCTCTCTCTCTCTCTCTCTCTCTCTCTGTCTCTCTCTCTCTCTCTCTCTCTCTCTCTCTCACACACACACACACACAGTTCAGGGTACTTGGATACTAGCTGTCTCCTGGATAAGAACACACATGATGAAACCATGTGGTGACGTCATTTAACACTAAAAACAAATGCAATAATTTGAAATGTGCCTTTTGTAATCTACTTTTTGGCTTGTAATTTTTTTGTATTCCACTTTGACAGTGAGAGTTATTTTTTTTCCACTGCACCATTTCATCGAAAAAAAGGCAGCCTTGAAATTGAAAATAATTAATAACTAATTAAACTAAAACATATTTAATTTAAACACAAATTATTTTGTTAATGCAATGATATGAGTGGCTGATGCAACCGCGTTACAGAAGTTAATAGCTGGTGATGGCTGCAGTTTATTAAATGATTACTACAACTCAGGAATGAGTGAGGGAGAGAAAGAAAGAATGAAAGGAACAAAGAAAGAAAGCACCACTGCCTCCACCTGTTGCCCCTCCCCCTCCCCCCACTAAATGATGTAGGAGAGAGACGTCCTATGATGTCACGGTCAGCTCTGTTCTTCCAGACAATACACCCACACCTCTGGGGCTTCCCCTGCCACGGCAACAGGGGGAGCTGTTGTGTCCTGGTGGTATGCGTGCTATGACTCATCGCCTCCTTTCTCCCACGCAGGACACACACACACACACACACACAGACACACACACACACGCACACACACACATATCCTTAAACAGCTGTGAACAGCTGCTGTCAGCCAGAACTCCATAGTGATCCACAGTAACACACACGTACACAAACACATCAGTGGGTATACAGTGCAGTGCATGGACAGAAGGCACATAGCCTGCATGTAGGATGTGGGGGCGAACCGATGGAGATGTTGCCAGGGGCAACTAATATCCAACACAGCTCTGACCCTGGTAATGCCTGTGGCTTATTGAATCAATGGCAGTATTGATACAAATGGAGTGAGTGAGACAACAGAGGAGAGAAATGAGAGAAGGACAGAGAAGGACAGTGCATGTGTGTGTGTGTGTGTGTGTGTGTGTGTGAGATGAGTTTGTCTATTTTATGTATTGCTGTGTTTCCAAGTGTTTGTTTACTTTTATTGTTTTTACTTAAATGCAGAAACTCAGAGCCCTGTATTATCTGTGTATTTATGTGTGTGTGTTGATGAGATGAAAAGTGACAAGAGTAGTGTATGTGTTTGTCCCACGTACCCCTGTATGTACCTTGTGAGCGTGTGTGTGAGTGTCTATGGGACAAATATGTGCCAGTGTGGTGAACTAAATGAATCACTCCAACCAGGATTAAATGCATTATATCATGAAATCCATTACCGTATTTGATTGCACACAATGAGAACATTTATTTGAAATCATGTTTCTGGCCATTAAATGCCATGTTTCTAACACATTTAAGTTGTATATTTACTTTCCTGTTAGCAACTCCTGAGGTAATATACGACTCTTTAGCTGCTAAATGCTCCACTGTGGTCACCAATTAGTCGCTAACTTTGTTTGTCTGTCATTTGCAGGTGGTATACTGTGAGTTTATCAGAGCTTTTGTGCTGAAAACATGAATGATGAAAGAGATGAGACTGAACTAAAACAGTGAAGTTGTGGGCTGTAAAACCAAAACAATAAGCTAAAAGACGCTAAAACACATAAACTCATAGAGCTGAAGAAAACAGTCGGAGGCTAATTCTCCGTTAGTTCGTCAGTCGTGCAAACCCTGTCACATTATACAAATAGTAGTTTGATCAATTGTTATAGAAATATTGATTAGTGCAGCATCATTGGTAGTATAACTACAATACCAGGTTGTTTGATTCCTGTAATATTTGTTAATGACGAGGTCAAGATTAGAAATGTTTCATTAAAATAAACAAGGAAACAGAGGCCTTATATGAGTGCCTCATGTAACAAATCTAATCTTGTGAAATCAGACCTGTAGCAACCAAATAATCTGCTGTTAAGGAGGATGTAAACTGTAAATGATGGGGGGAAAAGGTGATCTGTAGAATTATACTAAACTGTAGCACACAGACTCAGCATTTAGTACAAAAAGGAGCTAACATGGGGACATTCATAACAATACACATACACTCTTGAAATTATGCTGACAAGAGAACGATGGCAACAACATGCCATGTTTTAGGTGCTGTTTGTTAATGCAGTTGCACATAGGCCATACATCCTGACATCCTGACACTGGTTAAGGGTAAATCTGTTCCATGCAGTAGGATGCTGCCAGGATCTATTGCTGATCTGGTGATGCTGGGGCCGATTAGGGAGTATCTACAACAAACCATCTCTTGCCATCAAAGCTATCCCACTATTGTTCCTCCATGCACAGGAAGCAAGGTTTGTTGTGTTATTGTTGGAAGAGGGAGAAAGAGTGAGGTGGCTGGAATAAGGCTGTGTGTGTGTGTGTACGTGTGTGTATGTATATGTGTGTGTGTGAGGCTTACTACAGTTTGTTTATGTGGGGCTCTGCCTGTGTTTCTATACGCGAACAGTGTGTCACACGTGTGCATATTGATCAGCATGTTGTGTATGGCAGCGAGGGGAAGCCATCGGTGTTCTGTACCTGAGTCAGAGCGGAAGAGGAGCTTAAGTGTCCCTCTGCTCAGCGGAACATGGAGCCGTGCAGGAAAACACCTGGGAGCTGTGGGAGAACAAACAAACCCAGAGGAGGGAAGAGGAAGAAGAGGGAGAGGTGAGGCAGGATAAGGAGGGAAATTTAACAGACAGAGAGAGAGAGAGAGAGGCAGAGCAGCTGCTGTTGAAGCCATGTGGAGTCCAGGAGGAAGGAACAGAGAGCCCCGGTTTATACATCAGTGTATTATTATTAAATTACCTTGGAATAAGTTGGTTTATGAGTGATGTAACTAATTTTAGGCTTTTTTAAAATGATCAGATAGCTCAGGAATAGTTTGACATTTTAGAAAATATGCTTATTTGCGTTCTTGCTGAGAGTTAGATGAGAAGATTGATACCACGCTTGACAAGAAAGGAAATAAGCATATTTCCAAAAAATGTATGAATTTGCAGAGATTCAATCTGGAATTGGCTACACATTTTATTTTATTTCCATCCCCTTTTCTTCCTGTTTGTAATTGCTTGTTCCCCATGTGTCCTAAATTTCTTGTTACTATTGGTCATGGTCATGTGTTTCCAGTACACTGCCATGGAGCTCCACCATCTTCTTTTTTTTAAGCTTTCTTACTTATAATGTGTGTTTTTTTTTAGCATTACAAGCTGTGACATGTTCTCACTTACAAAAAGATAGAAAGCTAACTAGTTAACATCATCTGAAAATAAAATGGTCTGAAATTATCTATCACATGTTATCACACAACCAACTGGAGGATCTCAGCTGTGTGTCTTAAGGTGGGGGTGTGCTCAAAAAGAACTGGTTCTCATCATGTGTGTGTGTGTGTTTTGAAGTCTAAAGGCAAAAGTGTTTCTAGCTGAAAGACAGGTGAGATGCTGTAATTGTTTTAATTTGTGGATGCTGGCTCACATTTATCTCCTGGAAGGCATTCATATGTTGCACTCTTGTACACATGAAAAGTGATGGAAGTAGAGGATTGAAGAATAAAGAATAAAAAGAGGAAGAAGTTCAAGTCCTGTATACTTTCTTTCCTCCAAACGTCCAGCCAGTTGTGAAGCAAGAGTGCTTGTTGGCTTGTTGTTTATTTGGAAAGTTGTTAGTTGCAGAATTGTCTGATGGTGTGAGCAGAGGGGATTTCATTTGACGAGTACTTTGGTTGAAGCGTACCGACGCCTTTTTGCCCTGAAAGCCAGCTATGGAAATGAAGGGTAGATGCAGGACACAGACAATATTGTAACGGTTTGTCAATGTGTGGCTCAAGATAAAAACTGGGAAAGCAATGAAAATGATTTTTGTTAACTTTATCAAAAAAAAAAAAACTTCCAGACAGAGTGACACAAAGTAACACAGACGCACAATATAGAGGGGCCCTTTCTAAGAAACAAGGCACACAGAGGGTCTGGTTTGTTGTAGTTGTCCAGACATCACATCCTTGACACAGTTCCCTGGCTGCCATGCAGCTGAACTGGGCCACTCCAAAGTTTCTTCCCACTCTGTCTCTGCAGATGGCATTGTTTTCAGACACAATTTTCATTGTATCTGGAGTAGGAGGGGATGGAAATCACTGCTGCAGCAGACGCCAGGCAGTTTTGTCCTCAACGACCCTCATAGGCAGCCGGCAGTCAGTTTCAGGTCTACTTGCCGGCTCCGGGGGGGGGGGGGGGGGGGGGGGGGGGGGGGGG
>JAVQJL010077930.1:0-51066 GCA_036024295.1 Nannoperca obscura
GAAAACAATTTTTATATATTTAAGGAAAGTAAATTCAAAATTAAATTAACTTTTATCAAATTATGATCATGATTTATGTTAGGCCAGCAGAGAAGGCCTTGCTGGCCCTGACGGCCCACCACTGACTAAATTCTATCCTACAAAAAGTTGTGGATGACAATAAGAATGTACAATGCAAAGCTAAAATTAAAAATGTTATTGTAATCATATTTTCAGACTTAATGCAGAGGAAAGTATTGTTTAGGTTTATATCCACCTGGGCTAAGTTGGTGTTAGGCTAATGACTTCTCTGTGCTTATGTATAGATCAATCTGGGAGAGCACGCAAGAGGAAAGGTCAGGAGATCACCAAAGTCGGTAGGATTCATCCTCTTGGGAATCATGAATATCTGTGCAGGTTCCACAGCAATTAATCAAATAGTTGTAAAGATATGTCAGTCTGGACCAAAGTGGAGGACTGATCGACCTATTCCCATCGCTAGAACCCATCTCACATCTGAGACACATAGCCATACATAAACAAACAACTGCGGAAACAGAAGACATAAAAGTATATGTTGTCCTGATCCATAAATCCCTCGGGATGTTGCACAACAGTAATGAGATGCTACTATAGTAATAGTTATGGGCATATCTAGTGACCCATGGGTGTTGGGGCCACTCGAAGACTGTTTTGCACTCAATCTCTGACGTCCATGCTCTGCCGAATTAGATAGCAGCGCACATTCGTGGGCAGGAGAGATTACTTTTGTGTATGCATAATACCGTTCATTTGCTCTGCATGTTTTACTGAACCACTTTTGCTAGACTGGAAACACAACAAGAAGCCTGTGTATCTGGCAGTATGGAGGTATAATGCTGGTGCTTTACTTTCATTTGGACATTTTTACTGACACTATAGCCCTGAAAGGTTTAAAGTAATCAATCCGGTAAAGGTGCTGACACTAAGGGTCATGTAATAAAAAAAAGATGTCTAGTCTTAGTATCAGGGCTGAATGTTATTAGGTGGAATGATGGTTGGGAAGACTCTGCAAAGATGTACCTTAAAAATGTATTTAGTTTATGGGGAAATGCTGTATTCCATGAAAAAAACAAGTAATTTGGGCAACTCAGATGAGTTCATCAGCTGATCTCCCTGATACCATAGCCACCTTAGCTTTCATTAACACTTATTACATTTAGGATGATTTGTGGAATATATTATGTTCAGTATTGTCACAGTTTACACACTGATTAGAGTTTATTCTTCAACATTTCCGCCTTTTGTCTGGCAGTTGAAAGTATGCACCAATCAAAAGATATTAGGCCTGTGTAAGTACAGAGAGCTAGATTCATGGTATGCTATATTAAGCCTTATCGGTGGATGGAAATAGGCCACTGGGAATATATAATAGTATGACTCAGTGTCTTATTTGTTTGCACAGTTAGCCTTCAATGACGAAGCAGAAGAGCAGGATGAAGAGAAACAGCAGGACATTTTCAGCAGGCATGTTCAACATATGCTGCTGGTTTCCCCCACCAAGTCCACATCCCCAACCTCTTTACCTCCCTCTATCCCCCACCATCCCTGACAGCCTTAGCCTCTTAGCCTTTGTCATTGCCTTAATCCTCAGGTACTCCCAGCAGGACAAAAAGAGATCGTGATGCAACTGATGAGAGACATTTTCAAGCAACTCTGGGAGCTAAAGGAGGAGAACTCAAACATAATAATCATGCATAGTTTTGCTATTGCATATGCATTTAAAAGCCCCTTAATGATTATTTATTCCTTATGAGAGACATAGCTAAAGCAGCCCATGGCAACATATGCATCATTATAAGCATCATAATCATATAATCTTATATAATCAGAGATTATAGACAAGATGTTCATTAGATATCAGCAAATCTGTTAACAAACTCAATGAAGTGGTACTCCAGCTAATAAAGGACCAAGTAGGGATCAATGCAGAAAACTCTACTTCTACGCCCGCCAACTCTCACTGTGGCTGGTCCTAACTGACTGCAGGTGAGACTGAAGCAAAACAAAGTCAGGCTCAAACATGGCAAAGAAATGCAAATCAAAATCCCCAGAAACCTGCAGCCCTCCCATAGTAAACAAACAATGCAATGAGAAATAGCAGTTCTTCACAACAAAAATTAGCTCCCAAATTAACCTTTATGAAAAATCTACACAATCTGTAGAACACTAGAGCACTAAAGGGCACTAAAGAGCACTAAATTTAGGTTTGACTCAGCCTCACTACAACCCCAGAAACTAAACTCTTACAACATCAGCCATAACATCAAACTGATGTGTGTGTGTGTGTGTGCCTGTAGGAGATGTGCTATCCTCCCATGTTTGGGATGCTGTGTCTTCCAAGATGTAGTGGGTTCCATTTTCTACATCCTCATTTTTGCATGGCTCCTCGAGAGAGTCAGTGTCTTAATTATTTTAGGGCAACTAATTACGGTAAATATTAATTAAGAGAAATTTTAAACATGAACTGGTTCAGGGACTGCAGCCTCCTCTGTCAAGAACAAAGCCAAAGTTAACAGCTGCAAAGCTGCTGATAGCTCCTCCCCTTCAAGTTTGGCTTTTCTACATTATGTAAATCCCTCTTTAACCAGTGGTAGTAAATAAGTCATGGCAGCAGCTAATAATTATTTTTAAATACGGATTAAAGCAACTATAATGGATATTTTTATAAAAATAGTGACAATGTGTTTGGGGTCACTAGTAGTGATGAACCTACAAGAACTATAGAGCTTTATAGCGAGTTTCAGCTCATTGTTTTGCTGTTTGGGCTGCAACTTTGCTGTTTTGGTTCACTCTTTCTTTTCTCACTGCGTCGTTTCCAGATGCAGAAGGCAGCAGTTTTCACTAAAAAAGCCCCCGAGACACAGTTAGCAACAGTTAGCAGCTAAAGAGCCAGATATTTCTTAGACAGAGCTAAGAGGCACTTCTTAAAATTGCTTGTTACAAACTAAATTACAGTCAAAACCCCAAAGATATTCAGTTTACTTCTGAAAACCATGGCAACAAGCAGCGAATCCTCTCATTTGAGAAGCTTTAAAAATGCTTGAAAAATGACATATATATTCTATATTATGCTCCTTTATAATTCTGCCTCTCTACATTTCAGAGGCAGATATTATACATTTATCTGACAGCTCTAGTTACTTTGCAGATTAAAATCAATTATCATATGATGAGATGACAGACTGGAAACCATTCTGCTCCATGAGTACTTTTACCTTCACATCAAAACTCACTGATAGTTTTTTACCCCTCTATCTTCATGTTTGTGATTTGACCAACAAACTTTAAATAATAAGCAAAATATGGTTTTCATTTGTGTATTATTAAGTGAAAGCTATAATCAAGTGTTTAAAACATGTTGACTGAAGGCCATAGTCATAAATAATACCTTTTTATTTGTTGTACTGAAAAATAAGACAATAAACCCTCATGTACAGAAGACAATTCAGGCAGAAACTGTTGTTTTACAGTGAAAGCATACTTGCAAAACATGGAATACATTGCATGTAAGTTCATTTGGATACAATGGCATCTGATTCCCAAATCATTACACCCCATAGGCTTAATAATGACAATACTCTTATTTATTCACTTTTTCTCTCCCTTACACACACACCCACACACTGTTTTCTCTGCATGTATCCATAAATATTTACACAGATAATCTTTTTTATAAAATGTAGAAAAGTTGCATATAAAAACACCTTCAATTGACATTTCACAAAAAAAACGTGTTAATACAGAAGTGCTCAATTTGGCAGAGTAAACATTGTGTCTATGTGGCCACATGTGGATTGAGCCATGCAAAGAAAAACTGAAACAAAGATTATAATGTGATACAAGCTTTGTGTCCATATTCAAACTCTATGCCCTTTTATAACACAGCATCTTTTAAATAAATAATCTTCTACTTTGCCCTCTAAGAAAAATAAAAGTTAATTTATTTATTTATTTATCAGTATTTATCTTTTGACTTCTTCAATCTTCAACTTTGCATGCACCTGCTCAAAGAACAAGTTTTATTAATCATTTAAGTATTTCAGATTCAAAACTTGTGCAAAGGATGAACAGTAATGAATAAAACATTAATCTATTATTGCTTAGTCACTTTTATCTGGCTAACAAAATAACAGTGTTAGTAAAAATGAATGTGGTGTGTTTTCTTGTAAGGGTTATGTGTGAGTCAACTGATCCAGATACATCACTCAATGCATTTCAGTAGTTGAGTTGCCACTTGCACAATTTACTTTTGTATTTACTCATTCTTTGTATGAACAGAAAGATTCTGGAAAAAATAACACCCATAAAAGAACAAAATCTTAAAAATGTGATATATAATTTACCACTGTATCATAAATCAAAGCTATATCTAAAGCCTGCAGCAATAATAATTACTTGTCAACATGATCTTTTTGGATTGGAACATTATAACAGTGGAAACATAGTACCTTTAAAAAATAGTCATCCTGCTCTGCAAAGTTAATCAAAGTGCACTGCTGTAAACAAAACCAATGCTTTTTGTGTAGAGACAGGTTTTGGGGAAATCTCAGGCACCTTTTTTAAGAATATTTATGGGTGTTGTTGAAGGGTTCTTTACAATGTGCGTGCTGAGAGTAAAGCTAGAAGCAAAGGGAATTCAAACATTTACAAGGACAATTAAACATTAAGTTCTACAGTTAGCTACACTGTGGGAAATCTTATAATAGTAAGTAAGAGTAAAACTCGACTAAAACTGAAGATAAGTTATAGGGAAAGCAGAATATATCCAAGACAACACAAAAATGACTGAAAAGCAATGATAATTGCTTATAAACAACAGCAGCTTGAATCCTTGGCATGAACATAAGAAAATGTTAATTCAAGTGTTCAATATGTAAATAAGACAATGACACAATTGGCAAAATACTGATGATTTGCATAGAAAACTGGCTTCCAGGATACCACCTTACAGTCCTTACAGGCTTCTTAATAAAATGGTTCCCAATAAAAAGGACATGCTTGTTAATGTTAAAGTGTAACTGTGGCACTGCCTCAACTTATATTTTATCTACTATTATTGTGAGTCATTGTGACAGGCTTTGAACAAAATACAGCATTTGCAGCAAATTACACTTTTAACTCAGGAGGTTCTCAATCTTGGTGATAGAGGGTTACTTCATATTTAGACTGAGTCAATGGAGATTTCTAAGGCTGATATGCTGCGTGACAGAGTTCTGCTGATATGAATAAACTCCTGCTTCCCTATTTAAATCGTCGCCAGAGAAAGAAAGAAGAGCTCATTAAAGTCTCTAAAATGGGTTGACAGATTGATGCAAAGCTTCAATGAGACTAAAAGAAAAACACAGTGAGAAAAACTCGTTTTTTTTACTTTTGAGGATTCATCAAAAAAGTTTTGATGATGGGACAAAAGTGTCTCTACTATAAATCCCATATTCAAAGTCATCTGTACGGATATTACAGAGTCTTGAGTTACTTGGGAAAGTGTTGGACACTTGGACGACAAACAGGAGCTGTATATATAGAGAAAAGCCTACTCAAAAGGTGGGGGTTATGCAACGTCTTCTACACTTTACAAGTTTGTTAATCCAAATTATCAGGATGAATATTTCAACACAACATGTTTACTTTTCAGTTATACACAGCTATGTGTGAGGCTAATATAGTGCTTTACTATAAAATATTTTCATTAATTTTGAGAAGTGAACAAAAGCAACTTCTTCATTTTACATTCAAACATATTGTGATTATTTTCGTTTTGCAAGTAGCTGTCAGTAAACTGTTGAATTTTAACTGCAATGTCATTCATTACATAAATTGTATTAAGCATTCGCAGTAGTGTCATTTACTTAAGAGCATTCCTCTATGTGTAAAAGTGCAAATATGTGTAGAGCCTGAGAAGGCATCATGGGAAATGTCTGGAACAACATCTAAACATCGCTGCATCAAAGAATGAGGTGATCCAGCTGACGTGATAAACTGTAACAGTAAAGTACAAGCAGAATTTGAGGCAGACTTGTGACGAAGGAGGAAGGTAGGAAGTTGTGCATTTGAATTGTGTGTTTGGGGATATCTGGGCTTGGAAAATTAAATTAACGCTCTGTTTGGCTCCACCAGTTATGAAAGTGACTTTGGTGGAAGCACTTTACTCCCAGTGGTTCTGGGTGAAGCTGCACAGTGGCCAAGAGTATAATATTGCAATTATAATGTGTATTTCAGATTTCACTGAATAAAACTATTTTTTTGCATGTTCCCCATAGTAGGGGGCCTCAACTACATTTGTCCAAGGGCCAGAATTTTAGTAGACAACACAAGTAGACAATGTGTTTCTAAAAAACATGGCATATCCATGTGAAACATATGAAACACGCAATTGCAGAATGCAGTCCAGACATATTAATCGGTATGGTGTTATCAAGCCAGAAGAAAAGCCTTTTTAATTGTTTGTCAGACACGCAAAAAATAAAAGGAAATGTTAAATGACAGGTGTAAGTTGTCACCTATCCAGCTCTATTCAGTGCACAACTAGTAATGGTTTCAGTGGCCACTGGGTTCAAACTGAAAGCCTCCGGCTGTAAGGCGACACTGCTAACCACCAATGCCATTTTCCAAAATACCGTGGAGCAATTTTTTTCTTCATCGCATTTTCTGAATTCATCTATATTTTGCGGACCGGATGGGAAGCTTTGATGGGCTATTGTGTCATAATTAAAGGAAGACCTTAAAAACACAATTATTTAGCTTTTGTCTTAAATAACTGAATTAATTGTTTTTCATTATGACATAAATATTGCATTTTAGTGTTGTTGAGCAGAAAGTAGCATCGATCTGCAAATAGTGAATGCAAAGCACAATGCATTTGTTTTGTGAAGGGAAGCTTTTTTCTTTTTTAAGATGAAGACACAGTGTCCATAATCACAGCCTTGGGGGTGGGACCATTGACTTTTTGGAGTTTTAAGGAACAGGTTGTGCTGCAAGGTGTGCAAACAAAAACTTGGTAAGTGTTGACAGCTAATTAGTTTAAGCTTGTGTTAGCTTACAGTAAACACAGTAAATGCATAGATAAAAAGGAAATAATGTGTATTGTATTTCACTTTTTTATTTTGTATTTGTTTAATTGTAAGTATATTCCATATCTTAAATTGTTAGGAATAATTAAAGGACAAACCCCACTCTAAAACAATGACACACCATGCACCTTGCATTTTTGCATCTATTTTGGTGTTGGTGTGGAGTATTTCTCTTTCTGATAACTGGCCAAATTTGGTGGTCAATGTGAGGCTATCTATTTTATATAATATTTCCAGATCTGCTACAGTGACACTTGATTGCAATCAACATCACTGAATGTCCGGTTCTGGTGAATATTCCTCACAATCAAAGAGCAAGGAATACTTTTCTAGAGAGAGGGTGAATTTTTCAGAATCAGAATCAAAAATCCTTTAATAGTCTAGCAGTGGAGAAATTTACAATCAAGTTCCCTGACCGGGAATCGAACTCGAAAAATGCAGAATCCTAACAACCGCAACAACCAACAACCACAGCTTCACTAGCATGTGATGCAGCCATATTCTGCATTTTGAGTCCGGAGAAAAACTCCCACCGTCTTGCTGTGCTAATTGTGGTCACCACCTTTATATTACCCACAGCTAAATGCAACCGTTTGACAGTTGATACAAATCTGAAAAACACAGGAAATCATAAACTAAGAAAAATAAAGTGATTACACCAAAACAGTTGAAGAAAAAAAAGCCAAAAAACATGGAACGCATTCAATATGGTTAATTGATGTTTAAATAAAATATGTAAAACATTCTCTAAGGGGGGATATTATATTATATATTATATTACACTTCACAGCAGACAAATGTATTTTCAAAATTCCCTTCTGCCACAGGGAGGTTAGTCAGGCTCAGCTATAAAGCACTACTGATCCTCGTAGGGATTCATAGTCTCAGCCAAATAATGAATAAGAGACCCAGGTCAGTGAGTCTACAAAATACTTCTTCTACCCAGCGAGCTATTACAGTTAGAGGTCATGGTATTTCCACTGAAGATTTGACTCGAAATAAACAACAACTGAAGTCTGGGTCACATGGGGATAAATCCATGCTTTATAAAAACACTGCCTTGTGTTCAAAGCCATTCTGTACTTTAAATAAACATTAAACAAAGGATTAAAATGAATAATAATAAAACTGCAGCCCCAAAGCACCAACATTAATCAAGGGGACACATTACATTCTTATAAATGAACACAATCAGTGTGTCATGATTGTAAGAAAGCAACCATAAGATTTTAAAATTAAGTGATGAATTCACACTACAGTAATAAGACACAAACGTGGATATGATGCTTGTATGTGCATGTGCATGTGTGTGTGTGTGTGTGTGTGTAAGGATTTCGTGCTTCCAGTGCTCAACAGACAAACTCATTGGTCTAAACTGCATATTCTTGCTCAGGCACTTGTTTTAAGTAATACAAAACTAAATAAAAATCTCTGGCGCTTGATGGACAGGTCACATCATCTCATTCCACTCTTTATATCCCAGCATTAAAGGACCCTTTATTTGCTCTGTGTTTCTCAATTCCATGGTGCAAACCACTCAAGCCATTTCATTGTCTGGCAACAAAAAGGTGTACCACTGTGAATTGAGATCTATTGCTTTTATCTCAGAGATTGGATGTCATTCACTTTATAACATAAAAAAGGCTTTGTGGGTGTGTGGATGTGTTAAATATCTCTGTGTCAGAAGCTGGACTCTGGGACTGTCCTTTTGCGTCCCAGCGAAGATGTGCTGTAACGAGTTCTCTGCAGGGTGCCATAAGACTTGTCTGATTTCTCTGTTGTCAGGCTGCGGGATGGTGCTGGGGCTGTAGACATCCCATTACGATGCAAAGATGCTGTCCTACGCATGCTCTGCTCCGCTTTGGTGGGAATGTTGGAGGAGCTCTGGGAACGTTTGATGTCAGCTGCCGTTCGTCCAACCTTCCCGTTTGCCAGGTCATCACCTATATGGCCCAAGCCGTTAGACTTGCCTCCTTCCACCCCAGTTCCTCCTCCTGCTGCTCCGTTGGACAGTGACAGCCTAGAAAGGTTTCTTCTGCCTCCTTCCTCACCTCCTGCTTTCCCTGACCCCCCCTCCTTGGACTTCCTTGAGTCCTTATCTTTCTTCATGAAGTTACCTTTCAAGAAGGAGAGCAGTCCCTCATGGCCTTTGGGTACTTCTTCTTTCTTGGTCTTATTTCCTTCATATGTACCATGGTGTTCCCTAGCAGCCCTGTCCCCTTTTTGCCTTCTCAGAGTCCCATCATGAAGGCTGGGAGTGCTGTAGCTGGGCTGAACTCCAGCACTAGAACTTCTTTTTGTCTCAGATGCTTGGGAAGCTTTGGAGGAGCTCTGCTTCCTGGAATCCTTCCTCCTGGTGAGGGTGTTACTGCTGGAGCTACTGCTGATATTTGTGGAGCTCTCATCTCTCGTTTGGCTCCCCTTACGGCGTCTCAAGCTGGCTGTCTTATCTGATGGCCTCCTCTGGCCCTCCGGGACCTGTGGAGACTCACACGGAAGCTCATCTCCTGCTTTACCCACACAACTTATGCTCCCAACACTGAAAGATCGGACATTGGTTGCAGCCCGGCCCTCTGCAGCTTCTTTTGTGCTGCGTGGTTCGCTCATCAATGTTACTATTGGATCCTTAGTGCACCGGGGCCGCCGACCAGATTCCAAATATTGTACCAGCTCCACAGGAGCAGGATCTTGGACAGATGGAGACACTGGATCAGGTTTCCGTCTGTCCTTTGAACCAAACGACCAGCGCAGGGGAAGCACTTTGCTCAGGGTTTCCTTGGTCTTGCTTGGGGCTCTCATGCTCACGCTGCGTCCCTGAAGACCTCTGATAAATGGTCTGTTCTCAAAACCCCCTAACAATTATGTAGAGAGGAAAATGTTTTAGTTTTTACATTTAAATGCAAACAATTAATAAGCTACTAAACTGATTAGGGCACATCCTGAGTGGAGCCTCTTACCTCTTTCCTCTTTAGAACCATTATCAAGGAAGACTGGAGACTCAGGAGAGCCAGGTATGGAAGATGGGCAAGTGGTGGAGGATCGAGAGACCAGACTGCCTCTCTTACTGTCCCCTGTTAGGCGGATTAGCCAGTGGTCTGACATTGATGAACTTGTGGATCCTGTGACACATAGAGAGAGAGGGATTAGATGAGGAATATAAACCATAAAATAGGACTTGTTGATGTTTGATAAAGCAGAACCAGAGTATTGTCTTTTTTATTACATGCCTTTTTCTTCTTTGTCAAAACCTGGCGTCTTCATTACCCACAATTCAGCTTGACTGCCAACCGTTCTGTTGGAGATTCTGGTGTGTTATGCTAGTAGCGGCTAATGTAGCCTCGAGCTCAAACCCTCAAGCAGAGATGAGGAGCGGGCTACAGAGGTCTGGCAAGCTTACTTCTTTCTAACTCCACACCCCCCAAATCTTTCCATTTTCAAACTTCCACACAAATAGTGGGAATATGGAGTAGAATAGTGAAGAGAAATAATGGTATAGCATATGTACAATGCATGCCCACTGAAACAGTTTTCAAAAATAGAGCAGCAGACAGTGTGTTAAACAGCAATGTGCAAAATAACTTGTGCTACTGCTTTTTTCCCATGATTTAAATGGCTATCACATTATTTGCACACATCTTTAAAGATGTAAACAGCAAAAGCCCTGTGTGACATTTTGGACCTATCTGAAAAGTGTATCGATTGATTAAGGTGTAATGAATTATTTGAGAATGTAAGTCAGACTTAGCCTAACTACAAATTCAATTATGATTGAACAGGTTTTCATTTTACTAATAATAAAGCAGTTTATTGTGCATGTATGGACATGGCTCTGTAGCAGTGTCAAATAGCTCAATTTTAACATCTTATTAATATCTTATTTTCATTTTTTTGTTTGTTTCATTGTAGGAAATAAAAAGAAGTAAATTATATAGCAATCATTTTACAGAGAAATACAGCATCCAATGGGCCTCTGTCACATTATTTAAAGCCCCCCAAAACATTTCAAATCTTAAGTAGTTTTCTAGAATAAATAAATATGTAATCAACAATCAAAGTAAATCTTTGAAGTTTGAAGTTCAACACTGAAAAGCTAATCTGCTGAATCAGGACAGTGTGGGTGTGGTTTGATGAGATTTGACTAGTGCTGGCAAACAGAAAACAACTGTCATCACACGTTTGATTCAAATGTTGCTAAACTCTGGTTGACAATATGTGACATCACCTTTTTTAAACTGAGCCCTATCCATTTCAAACCAGCAAGACAAACTAGGATAAAATACAAATACAGAGATAACAAAAACTGTGTGTTCATCATGCAGGATGAAGAAGAAAAGATTTGTTCCTCAATAACTCAGTACTGAATAAGTACACGAGTGTCTAACTCCTCTAAGTCTTGACTCTCGTCTGCTTCTCAAATGGACTTGTTTCATCATTCATCATGAGTTTTTTTGTTGTTAACATGCACACAGTAGACACACACAATGGTGTGTTTGTGGTTGTTTGCTTTTGAGTCTGACTGACTTGTGTAAACAGTGCATATCCCATTTTGCCTTTTTATTGCCGACATTAATTTTACACAGCTGTAGTACGCTGAAGTGGGAACAGAAAAACAAACAAATATTCTACACTGCAAACTGAAATTATGGAAAGTGTATTATGTGGAGAAAATGTGTGCAATTCCTGACAGCAGTTAAAAATAGTTGCACTGTATAGTCACATACTGTACACTATGTACAAACGAGGTCATTATAATGATAAGGGTCAATACCTTAATGATTGAAGACATTCTGATATTTGTAGTATACATATTGGCATGCCCTCCATTGAACAACCATGGCAAAAAGTTCCAAGTTCATTCAACCACTATGATGTATCTGACTTTTCTCTCTTTACATAGTCTAGCCAGTGGCATGTTATTCATTCCTTTTGGTTTAAAAAAAACAACAGGACAGCAGTTATAAGACATAACTGTATGAAACGGTAGGAGGCCGAACAATTGGCTTTGTATGTGATTAACAGAAGGTACCTAAAGAATCTGCCCTTGATATATTGCTGTTGGTTCACAATGAGACAGAACTGAACAGTGATTCAAGATGTGAAGTCACATAGGCAGTCCATCAAGAAGCAAATGGAAGGTTTTATTGTTGTTGAAAGAGTGGCTTTAAGGCTATTAGTTAAAGACCTTTAAAAAGTTAATTATGTTACACATTTGCTGACCTTTAGTATTGAGCAAATGTGTAACATAATTAACTTGTTAAAATTCTATATTTTACACACTACTCCATCCTTAATAAGTTTCACTGCTCTACTTTTCTCCTCTGTGCTTCCCGTCTGCCTTTTTGTCTTGCAGTTGATTTATTCTGAATATATTTATTACTTTTTGGTTTACAGCACTCAGTGCAAAGTAACAGGCTGGAGGTCACCCTGCCCCGTATGCATGTGGGTTTTTAACATCTTCTTTTAAATTAGTTTAAAGTTTGTCTTTGATGCTGACAAAGCCAATACCAGGGTTCTTCAGTGTTTGATGATTTTAAGTGTAGCCTGCACATTTGATCACATCTGGACATGAAAGCAAAGAAATGGAATAAATACATTGAAACACACATTAAAAAAACATATGACCAAGAACCTTGCAATTTCAATTGTCCACCTTGTTTTTTTGCATAGGTTTACAATGTTGCACTCCCAGTATGGTTTGTGGAGCTGGGTTAGCAGACTCTACAGACTTGTAGCTGTCATCGTGAGTGTCAAGGGAAAGATATCATATTGCGCCTGTAAATCCAGCAGCTGCTGAATAAAATGTAATGGTAGTTTCCCTACAGTAAAACAATTAAATGTAATTTTCTAGTGACTGTCAGCGCTTTCCCTTTAAGCAGGTTTTTGACATTACTGGGTCATGATTAATGTATGCCGGGGGGGGGGGTCATTGGATTATCGGATGCTGCTGTTTAAGTGTGTCTGTTAAAATTTTTTCTGGAAGAATATTTTTCATGAAACAAAAACCTTGACAAAATGACAAAAATGTGCAGGGGCAGAAAGGCACTCTGTGGAAAAGAGCTTCATGTGCCCTGAGGAGTAGGCATTTATAGCAGCTACTAACGCAACCACAGTGAACATTAAGAATTAGTCGAGAGTTTTATTGTATATACATGTACATGTACATGTAAAAATCAGAGACACAATGATCCAAGAGCTGTTTCACAAGTCTCAAATGTGTAAGTATTTGTCGACAAGTTTTGTTTAAATTATTTAAAGTATTATCACCTGATATATTATATATATTATAAAATGTGTATTGTGTATTTTGTATGGACTCTAAGAGTGAGTGTACAGTGAGAATTCGTCAGGGCAATGTGTGGTCTTGAAATTAGCTAATTGCCAGTCTAGTCTTTGTAGTGTTTGCACCAGCATGTCCAGCACTCAGAACTTGCTTCAAGGCACAAAAGGTGCAAGTATTATAGCAACTCACTACGGAGGAAAGCAGAAATTCAAGAGAAGGCGGTTCAAAATGAGCCTTTATAAAGTAGATACTGAAATGGTCACACACTGATTCCCTTGTGCCGTCCTGTAATTTAGCCTGCAACTATTACATTGCTGTAGATACTAGGGGGGTCTAGTGCATGTTACCATAAAAGAGGCAAAAGAAAAAACAAGATGTTTTGCAGCTTTGTTTGTTTTGTTAATTAGTGATTGAGGTTTCCCTTTTAGTTTGAATAACTGTACCTGTGAAATATGAACAGAGTTGATCCATTTTCTTGAAAAATGTCATAATGATAACTGGAAATAGTCCATGCATGCTTTGAACTATGGAGAATGCAGTGTAGTGTTTCTATTGCTATCTGTTTCTGAATAAGTTATTCATGGAAAAGCTCTACAGAGAAAGTTCATGCAAAATTAATATTATAGCATTATACAGTTTGTCTTCCTACTATTCATGGATAAGCCCTTGGAGAGCAACATGCATGGTCTTACAGTACAACGTACAGTAAACACACATTTATTGTAAGCATATATTTTGCACTGATATAACATTTACAAATCACAAATGTGTATTTCCAAATTGTGGCTGGAGGATGATAAAAAAGAAATGATGAATGTTTAAAAGAATGTGTCTCAGGCAGCTTTCTAAATTGCAACTCTCAGAAGGCTCAGGGAACATATGAGAACTGTGTATTTAACTGCAGCAGATGAGTTTGCAGTCCTTTGGGTGCAAACCACTGTTTGCCACTCACATATAGTTTCCCAAGTTACTCTATAATGCTGCCATTTGCATTTTTGTCCTCATAATAAGCTCTTCCAAACGCTCTTTTGGTCACTAAATGATGTGTTAATGTTTGCGAGTCATTTGATTGCCTACCTCTGATGGAGCAACTGGCCGACCATGGAGGAATGGTGTTGCGTCTCTGGTAAAAAAGGATATAGGCTCCTCTGGTACATACTTCTTCCTCTGGCACCAGGTCTACGCTGCTGTCATCATAGCTATACCACTGTCCATCCACTGAGTTCCTACAGTAAGCTGGATTAGAAAATGACAACAAGTATGAACAATGGACACCTGAACATGCGTCACAAAGTGCTCACATCAAGTCAAGCAAAACTTAAAGGATAAGGCTGTTATTTTATTTATCGTTTTATTATTATCAGCAAATCCTATGCAGCGACCGAGTCCAGCTATACATTTTTTTAAGTAATGTGTGTGAAGCTGCAGCCTCATATAGCTTATTACCCTAAGAGCCTTACCTTTAACTGTGGATGGCACTTTCCTTCATTGCAATGAGTGTGGCTAGTTTATTTCAGCTCGTTGACCTTGCAAAGCCATGTAAACATAGGACCACTGCCAAGACTAGGAGCTGAACTCTAGAGGTCGATTATGCTGCAGATGAGCGCTTTCAGAATATACTATAATCCACTCTCTCCCTCCCCCCTTCCTGTTTCTCTCTGCAGCTGTCACTATGCAGTAAAGGAAAACATGCCCCCAAGATTTTCTTTAATAATTAAAATAGAAAAGAATAATAAGAGAAAAAAATAATAAACTATGTTAAGCTTTAAAAAAAGAAGAAGAAGAAACTATGCTAACTGACCTCATTGTAATGAAGGAATGTTTTGCAGTATTGTTTTGTTTGTTTGTGTGTTTGTAAGATTAATTTGACTCACTCCACAACAATTAATAGATACTGGTAGGTATATTGGTAAAGACAAAAATGAAGAACTGAACAATACATTTCTAAACAACTGATTCAGTTGTATAATGATAAGTTGCTATATAATATAATATAATATAATATAATAGGAATTATCCCGTTTTGGAAAAAGTGAAACATTGCCAAAAATGCTTATTTTTTTTCTAAAAGATTCCGCAATCATGAACCTCATTGTAATGAAGGAATGTATTGTTAAAGTATAAAGGTATGTGATGTTTAACAATTCAGCTGTGTGGATGAATAAGATACATTATTTCTGGCTTGGGTTATACAGAAAATACAAAGTCATTGGATTTGTTGTCCCCAGCCTTATACTTCAACTTGTTCAACATATTTGATATAAGTAAACAAAAAAACACAAACTATAAAAGGAAAGTTGTCCAAACTTGTCATAAAAAGGCTTACATATCAAAATACAACATAGATATATTGTACATACATATGCCAAATGTCAGGTAATAACAAATAGACACATTATTATTTCTATATTTAACTTTAAGTGATGCATCACCACACTGTGTCCATGTTATAGTGCATTAGGCACCTACTTCCACCTTCATTCAATAAAAGTCCCTTCGACAACATCTCCAACCTCCTCATCTACCGCTGTCTCCAATGCTCCAGCCTCAGCGCTGTGTCTTCACCAACCATCCCCCGCAATTACAGACCTGGTCTTGCCTCACCCTGTGTGTCAAGTTTCCCATCCTGCAAGTCACCTGAACTCATCATCTATATACTGGCCTGTCTTTCTCCCAAAAGCTGAAGGACTGTGATACTAGGCTAGAAATGGAAAAGTCTTTGCCTCAGAATATGTCAGGAAGAGGTTTTATTTTAAAGTCCACTCGTTCTATTCAGTGAAACATATTTTTCATTGACATACAAACACAATTTTGGTAGAACCTCCATGGATAGTTTTTACTATAGATAGTAAAAATAATATATCATATGTAAGCTTGGTTTGAGAAAAACCTTTCTCACATAGAAACACACTGTAGAACGTTTCTCCTTGAACTCTATTTATTGTGTTTTATTACTCTTTTTCGTCTTTTTATTATTGATGGTGGTTGATTGTAACTATACTGTAACTCTGTATAGCTGTTCCTTTAACATTATGTGAGGGTGAGCAAAGGGTTGACCTCCTTAACCAAGTGTGTCCCAGTGTGGTCTGAAAATCCTCCACACACTGGCAGCCTACATCACACTAGAGAAGTACTGGATCACTTGCAATTACTGCTGCTACGGTGTGGGTATTGGAAGGTACCAGATTTTACTGATCTAACATCTATAGGTTATTGGAGCCCCAAATTGTGGTCAAAGAGTTTTTATTTAAGCTTAAAACACTATGTACTCCTAGGAATGCAGTGGAACAGAAGCTCATTTGTGAAAAGAAAGATTTTCCGTTCTTATTATTTTGATAATGTAAAAGAATGTGTCCTTGAAAGGTTTTTCTAACTCCTGCAGGATCCTTTCCAGCTCCTTAGACTGAAGGTGGTTTTTAAACATCTCCTTGGGTTTCAGCACTCACTAAAAACACCCTAAGTTACTGAATAATACAGACAGTATTATGACTATATGTCCTCGGCAACTTAACCAACAATGGCTACGACAGTGAGATTCTACATAATGGGACTAAATGAATGGGATTTGCTCAAATGCTGCAATGCTTGTGATGACAAGGCTGTTCATCATCTTTTTTCTGATTTGATATCAACAAAAATCCAACAAAGAGAAGCATTGCTCTCGTATTACATAGTGTGTATCCATCTTCAAAAACTAAGCAAAGTCCATCCGCTGATGATAACCACAAGCTGTGAACAGGTCTTTAGACTACTTAATGAGATTGTTTGAAATCTGTGTTTTAATAGTTACAGCCAATCACATTTATGGGCATAAAACATCCTTTACTTCACGCCATCCAAGTCTCATCCACAACATCCATCAATGTGAACTCAGATGTTGTCTACCCTGCTGATTGTGTGTACTTTGACACTCCAGGACAGGGATGAGAACACATCTTGTCCTCTGTATTTGTGCCTAAATGCCAGATTTTCTCTGTCTGGATGTGCTTGAAAAAAGATGATCATTTAAACATTTAAGCATTTAAGTGGAGCCTACTGAAGTCTTGTACATCATTATTGCATCAGGAAATGAATAAAAGATGGACTGGAGCTGAAATTATCCATAGCAACTCTGCATGGCTAAAATAACAATAATAATTTGAGGATATGTGTTAAAATGCTGCACTGATCAACAGTCAAAAAAATAGCTCATGGTAAAATGTAGTCAATATGTATTCAGTGGTATGACATGAATGTAATGGTGTAATTACCAAATGTTCTGGCAACAAACATTCATTTGTTTCGACACAAGTTCATTCATTTGACAATGTCGCAGGGAAAACCCTTAACAGATATCAATATAGTAATTAATTATACCACTGAATTCCATACCTGTATAATGTCCTCCATGCATTCCTCCATGATGATTACAAACAGCGTAGAGGTCGTACAGATAGTCGTGGGGGAGGATCATATCGGCGGGTTGTTGGGGTTGGCCTGAGGGCTGCTTCCAGGAAGGAGGCCAGGGCCCTAAGTTCAGGTTTCTCATACTTTGACTCCTCTTTACAACGTGGGGGGCCATGTCCAAACCAGTCAGTGAAAAACTCACCAGGGTTGACAGTTTGTTCCTCCGCTCGCCAACCTGTTCCAAAATTTCTTATTTATATATACAGTACATGTGCAGGTATGAAAAATAACACACATTTTATGTGAAAATCTACGAGGAGTGGATCTAACAAATATATTCAACACTGAACTGATTATTGAACAGCTATCAAATTAATGTTGCAGCAAATAAAATTCTAACTAAATAAATGGCACAATATAAAAAACTAATAAGAATCATATCATTTAAAAATAATATCACATTAAAGACTAATCACATGGGGGAGAAAACTAACTGCACTGTCTATGGGTTAAAACTTTCAAGCATGTTCATGTACACTTGACATACCAGTGATCAATATAGTAATATAAAATATAAAATAAATAAATAATAAATAAAATATAAAAAATACTGTAATTTCACTTTAAATCTACCCTCTGGTTCCAGACCCTCAACATGTTCTTCTTAACTATGAATGAAACTTCTTCCCGAGAGAATAAACTCCAATGCTTTTGAATCTCTGTTGCACTTTTGAGTGAGATTAGGAGTGGTCACTAAGAGCAAATGTAGCAGCAGATGTGATTGAGTATGGTTTCTATTAAGGGGACTTCTGGGGACTAAGCCATAATTAAGAAGCCATTGGCACCTCATCATGATGAAAGGGTCTGCATACCCCCACAAACTTAGAAAACGTGTTGGCAGACCACTGGTATCTCCCATCCAAAACGGGTCCTTGGCACAGAATCCAACAGAGTTAATTATAATGCAAAGGCTGAGAAAAATCACTTTGGTCAATCGAGGGAAACCACAGGTGGGATGGGAGCTTGCAGGTAAGTGCCTGATGGTGATGGCTGGAGTTTGAACCACGGGGCCTGGCTGGGCTCAGGGCTCAACATGGTGCCACCTGCTTGTGAGACCACAATCAGTGAGGAGAGGAAGAGGGGTGCCAATCAAGCACTGGACGAAGGTGGTGGAATAGCTGGACTTTTGTAAGTTTAAAATAAACATACCCCTGGTAAAAATATGAGATCTATTACCAGGGATGGGGAAAACCTGACCTGGTGTTGATAGCCAAGCAGTGAGGTAAAATCCTGAACATGGTAGTCACACCCTCTGTGGAGTTTGCTGCACAGTGAGTGTGTGTCTTGGGTGGGAAGCAGCAGTGGCTGACAGGTTGTAGACTATTACTAATTAGTATTATACATGTTTATTTATCTCCCTACAGTGTGGCAAGAGCTCTCTCTCCCCAAAGACGTACACTAGCAGAATGTTTCCAGCCGAACGGACTGGAAAATCTCCATGGGTTTGTGGTTAGAAAGTGGCTGAGCGTTTAGTTTGGGCAGCACCTTCTCATTTATCTCAGTTGTACCCATTAATTTATGTTCTGTAATACAATAAACATTCGGAATGAATAAAACACCATTTAGTGTGTGTATATTTGTGCTACCACAGCTCTAGGCAGAGAAAAATGTTTTACCAGAGGAGACGGAGGACATGTGGGATCGACTCTTGACTTTCTAATTTCCCTAGCAAACGGCACAAAAGATCTTAAGCACGTTGCTGGGGCTGTAGGAGATTCACATCGTAATGCTAGATATTGAAGGGTTCTTGAGACTGACATGCATTTTCAATAATGCATGGGGGGTCACAGGTTGTCAGTTCATATTTTTAAAAAAGAGGACCAGAGAATATTTTATTTTATTCTATCACACTTCTCAACCTCACTGAACTGTCCAAACTCAGATTCACGGGGAGCAATTTTATTTATTTAATTTTTATTTAACTTGGCAACAGTCTGCTCTGAAATATCCATGTTCTGTCCTTAATGCATTCTTGCTCTGCACTTTAACCTCTCCCTTATATGATCTCAACATACCATAGCCTGAATCCTTATTGTCTATTGTCTAATATGTGATGCAACTATTGATATGAGAGCATTCTCTTCAATTTAGTTACTTCACAGAAAGCAAGAACACAACAAAACGCAATTATACAGAATGCCTGGATACAATTCTAATTCTAATTTTAAAGGTTCACTTTTCTTAAAGCTGCATTAATTGATTTTTTGGCCACTCAGCTGCAGCAGAACAAGTTGTAAATACGACATTGACTTCTTATTGACTTGTAAAGTTGTTATGGACAATGGCCAACAAACAAGTGCCTTTTCACATATATCCAACAGACATGGAAAAATAGGCATTTATTTACAGTTGTCTTTGGCCACCTGAGATATTTATAAAATAGCTTCAAAAAATTGTTAGAATATAGCAAATAGTTTGAAACAAGTTTGTTAAGAGCTGTGAGACTGTACCAAAACAATAAAGTTTTGCGCATAAACACTGAGCTGAAAGATACCGAAAGAGCACTCAGGTGATAATTATTTTTGGGTTTGTCACTATGTGTGACCCCTTTCCCATTACACATAGACATTTTATCAAATGTTAATTAAAAATATTGATTAGTGCAGCTTTAAGAGATAAATAATTCAATGAAAGTTTAACTAGAGTACTTGTCTTCCCCAGAAGCTGCTTTACAGCTCACCCACCTGTCGGAAGCGCTTGAGATGGAGGATCAGTATGTCAGGGAGAGTCCACAGGCTCATCTTCACCATGCCCTGCTGAAGCTGCTTACAGTGGGGACATTTCCAGGCATCATCTGGGGCAAGCTGGAAATCAGTGAGGGAATCAATCAGTTGTGTGGTTATACAAACCAAATCAAATTATGAGTATAAATGTCACATGCTTATTCATATTTGTGGCCATTTCATCACACAATGTCAGGTGTTATGAATCTGTTTTTGATCAAAACCCTGTGAGGTGAAAGCTTTTTTCTTTTTACTATAATCATGCCTAATTAACTGAAGGCTTTTAAAAAAATATACGTTATGTCCTTGTTCTAGTTATTGGTGGCTGGGTGTTTTTTTCTTTCCCTCCCACTCTGCTGGCCCCTGGAGGTCACTGTATGAGAAACTCCAGGCTTTTGATGTTTTACAAGATTGAAGCTGGTTGTAACAGAAAGTATTAACAGCAAAGTTTGAGATTGTGGACTGTTTGCTGTCTCCTTTCCTGCATGCTTCCTGATTTTGGAGGCTGTGAGTCTGTGACAGAGATTACACATTTTCCAGTTCCCTTGATTGTCTCCTTGTTTCCCCTCACGTGTTTTTTGTGGTTCCTCTCACTTAAGAAGTAAAGAAGAGTGTTCAAGGAAGAAATTGGAGGGGTAATCAGGTGAACAGGAGGAAATGAGATGTCCTTTGCAATCAAATGTCAAGTGACAGCAGTTACTGATGCTGTCTGCACAGCCAGAGCACATGTTGTGTTAGTGGTCTTAAACTCGTCTGTGGCATCTTGTTGCTTTAGAGTTTGTATTTGTACAAAAAATGTGATGTATGGCACAAACAACAAGGATGCAGTTAACTGTTGGTGCTGTCATTCTGTAATGATGCCCGGCCTCATTACGAAGTAGAAGCCTCTGCAAGTTGCCTTCAAAAATGACATGACATGCACAATAAACCTGTATTTAGACTGACTACTGGCTCCACTGTTTTTATCATAGTTCGAGAACAAAAAAATTGCTTTTGTTTACAGCTCTCAATCTCGCAGGTTGGAACAAACATGGGCTCTATAATGACACGACAAGAAATCATTATATGTGAGAAGTGACTTAATGCACACAATGTAAGCCATTTATACCAGCAGGAAGCATTTGATTTGCATTTACAGATTGTTTGCTTAGGTTTTACTACCTGTATTGGCTGGGAACGAAATGTCAACTCCAATAAACCTCAAATCAGATGCTAACATTTTTTTTTGATATTATAGGAAACACTTATTCACTTTCTTAGCAAGAGTTCAATGACAACTATGATACCACTCTCATGTCTGTACAGTTAATATGAAACTATTGCCAGCAGTCAGTTTGCCTAGCACAAAGGCTGGAAACTGAAAACAGCTAAAAACCTTAAAAAAAAATTTCTAACGGAGAACTCTGAGAATTCATGCACATGTGAATGTGACCCACAAAACACGCACAGGGAAGAAGTTTGCCTCAAAGGCTTTCTGCCAGAAAGACATGTGGAGGTCAGGAATGAGTGGATCAAATATTGGACTTTAACCCAACAGGCTGCTGTTTGAGCCCATGTGAAAGTTATTATTTTAACCCAAACCATGAACCAACTTTTCATAAACTGAAATTAATATGGTTAGGGGTTGCGAAAAGATCATGGTTTGAACTACATTATGTATTTTTGGTGCCTAAACCTAACTCAACTGTGACAGCTTCACAACGTTGAAATGTTGAAGTGTTATTTGAAATGTATCTAATATTTAGGAAAGCCAGTGTAACTGGGAGAATATTAAGTGTGTGATAAGATGATGGAGAGCCAGGAAGAGAAAATGGATTGGAGATTTTTAAGGCTGAAGCTTTTATCCTCGATGGACATTGTCTAATGCATAGGCAATAACATAGGCATCATAGAAAACGCTGCCATCAAAAAAACTGTCAATGTTCTTTCCAATCTTTTACAGTATAAATGAGGTGAAGACCATATCATTTCGATATGAATGTAGCAGCTGTCTTGCAGAGATATTTCCTCTTGCTAAATGAGCTGAAGTGGCTGTAGTACTTGAAACTGGAGGCAAAGCAGAAGGCCATGAAGCAAAAGAAAAAACCTCACACAGTTTTACTTCACTCATTTTTCCTCAGCTATCAAATGTGATTGTAAATTAAATGTCTTGTTGGTGTCTTCTAAATGTGTTGCATCCAAACACACAATGCAGATTCTTGTACAACAGAAACGGACGTAAAGCCAAGGAAGTATACAATTGCAGTCTTCACTCAGTTTCCTTTATGGTTTTATATGAATAGAAATGGAGTCTGTACAGTAGATGTACAATAAGCCACAGTGGGTGCAGAAAACCCTGTGGCCACAGAGTGTTTGGTGCGTTCAGAGGCCACTTTTTCGCCGACATAGGAAAATAATGCTACTGCTGAGACAAGACATCATTCCAGATCGCTAATAACAGAAACCTTCACCATAATTGACACACAAATATGATTTCACATAATCAAAATAACCCTATGGAATTACGTCCTCCTTCTCTAAGGCTTCTTTTCTTATTCAGTCTATGGCAGTGTAGACTATTTTACCATGCCATACTTTCTTTTTGAAATTCTTTATTTGCATCCCCATTAGCTTCCACAAAGTGGTTGCTAATCTTCCTGGGGAAAATAGTACAATGCCAATAGCTGACAGAGAGAGGGTATTATGCAAATAAGTAATGTCTAATCTTTGGGTGAAATTTGCCATTGGAGATGTTATCTAAAGGATAAAGCTGGGATGATTGTGTCTCTTTACTGTTTGCAGAAAATCAAGTGAAAAGGCCAAAACTAACAATAATTTAATCTTTTTAAACTCATACTGTTTATAGCTGAAGTCTGATTTAGCTTATGCTCATGGGCAGATTATGTGAAGTCCGTTTGTGTCCTTGCATCAAAGTAGCATTATATAGTGTTCTTTCATTATCATTCTAATAAAATAAAACTGAATTAATTTACTATATAGGTATCCTCAGGTTGTGTATTTAATATAAAGAGTTCTTCCATTAAACTGTGCACAAAGCATGCCAACAATTAGTAATAACAAACTATTGATTAGATTTAATTAGTAAGTTCTGCACACACATCTTCAGTCATGGTTGAGATTTTTTTTGATTAAGCTAAACTAAATTGTGCCAAGAATAGCATTTCATGAGAGGAATACATATTAAGTGATGAGCAGCTGTTCATTAGATCTGACCAGCAGTCTGTCTACACTTGGGCTGATAAACTAGTACCGGATTTGGAGCAGCCAACGCACGACAGTTGAGCTCTCCCTGCTGTGCAACCATTACTTATTGCACTGCTTCCCCCCCACTGGCTCATTTCAGTCATTAATTGGTGAGTTGGGTTGGACACAGTCACTAAGGCTCTGAATTGTCATCGCATTTATTAGGAGTGAATAAACATCTGTAGCCATAAAAACATGTACCGTCCTTCCCTGTTTTGTATGCCTGCTTATTGCCTCCCCTTAAAAGTCAAATCATCTTTTTTTTCAACTTGACCTTTTGTTTTTATTGTTATTTATGATTAATCTTGTCTGTTATTTCCTAAAGTTATGCATGATCATCATGTTGTCATTATGTAAGTTAAATCACTTGCTCCATCTCATCCAGGTGTGTTTTATATTTATTTGTATTTTTTATTTTAATAGTTTTTTTTTACGCATCATTAATCACTGTTCTCTGTGTTTAATGTTTATGTGGATGTAGTTAATTAAGTCTCATAAAATATGAAGGGCTTAGTGCTGCAAATAACTTTTTTTCTCAGTAGAGACACAATTCTATATGCTTCATGTAAATCTCTTTACCAATGTAGGAAGACATTCTGTGAATAATTATTACATATCAGCAGGCGTTCACGCTTGTTGCTGATAAATGAAAGATATAGATGCATGTGAATAGAAAAATGGAGTGTTAAATTATCAAGTGATCTGATTAATTCAAAGCCAATTTGATTAAAACTGTCACGTTATGATGAAAACAGAACATTCTTTTTGTCATGTCCTATTATATGTCTGTGTTTCCTGTTTATTTTGAGGTCCTTTCTGTTTGTTCTGTTCAGTTCCTGCTCTTGTTTCTTTTTGATTGCGTTCACCTGCCTGTCAGTCCCTCATTTGTGAGTTTTCAGTTTTCCTGTTCTTTCTGTGTCTCTAAGTTTGTCTATAATTTTCATGTTCACATTTTTGGTGATTTCCCCTGTGCTGAACCTGCCAGTTGCCTGCCTGTATTGGTGTGAGAATCTTTTGCAGTTAACAAACATTTTGAAATGCTGAAGCCTCCTCGCCTGTCTGTGCTTGGGTCCCTTTGCGACTACAACCTTCACCGTCGTACATTCATCATTCATCATCGTGGCCTCAAGGGTGGAAGTACCAAAAAAGAATTGAAAAAAATGAAAGTGATGAAAATGCTTACGAATGAATAAAGGAGGTTATGAAATGTATGTGAACCGAAAAACTAATCAGTCAGTTGTCAGTTGATTTAATATACCTGATTGACATTTAATTGGATGCTGCTGTTGCTCTGATAATCTATACTGTTCATTCACATTCACAATACTGACATATATCATTTGCCCAAAATATCAATCAAAAACAATGTCCACTGACTAATAAAAGCTCATGAGAAGGCCAAAGAAACAATAAAAGTAATTTTATCAATTCACATACATTTCTTCACCACCATTATTAATTCGTAAGCATCATTTCCACTTTTTTCAATTATTTTCCACCCTTGAGGTCACTTTCCTTAAAATGATAAATGGTACATTTTGTGTCATGAATGATGAACGAAGATAGTAAGAAAAACATTGTGAAGCCATTACTTTTCTTTGCTCCATTCGCTCTGGCTAGAAAGAAGAATTCACAGCTTATATAAGTGTGTGGGAGTTCAGGCTATCGAAATGTACTGAGTTTATAGATAGTGATACTGTACATGGATACTGGAAAGGTCACTTGTCACTCACAACAACAGGAGGTGCAGGTGAAACTATGACTAACAAGGTATAAAAAGTTTGGATGTCCACCACTCAATTCCACACTATGTGGAAATAAATGTATTTCAATTTATTTAACTTTTATGGTGGAGGTTGTGGACCAATGGAATACTCCACAGATTTCTGACTCTACAACCAGAGATATTGTCTTTTTATTACACACATTAATTTTCCTTGTCGTGGCAACGATATTACCCACAATGCAACTTGACTGCTCACCAGATTTTTGGACAGGTAAAACATACACAGATTGTTGGATTGACTAGCTGAGAAGAATGACTTTTGTTGTTTACTTGTTAGTTGTGCTGCCTTCACTCTCACCTGTTCTTCTTTGGTATACAGCTGGAAGCACTCGTCTAAGGTACAGCTATGCTGCTGCAGGTGCAGTTGCTGCTGGTTCCTCACACTCTCTGCATCCTTCACCACCTCCTCCTGGATGCTGCCAAACAGACTGAACACACGCATACACACGCGGGGTTCCCATTCAGCTGCAGAATTGTGTTGACAGTGTTAGGATCAGTGGGAATGTATGTTTTTGTCATTTGATAAACATGGAGTGTCAGGGACATGGTAAAATGACTCTCAGGATGATATCCACAACAGTTTATAAACTGTGTGTGTGTTCTGCCTACATGTTTGTTCACTAGAAGTAAAAATGTTTTGTGCGCAATGCTTACCATTCTTTAGTCTTGTGCTCCCACTCGATGACAAGCTTCACGTGGGGAGGCCCCCCGGGGCCGCAGAACTTCAGCACTCTACAATGTAGAAAGAGAAAAACTGTGAAATCAAATTTTAAATCTAAATACAGTTCATAGATTAGTCAGTGTTAGTAAAAAGTTTCCAAAAGCCTGAAACCAGATGTAGTGAATAATGAACCTGTTCTGGTGATAATGATCCGTGATACTTTTTTTGAAAGATTTGTTTGTGCTTTTTAGTTTTAATTCATTTTTTCACACACTGCAAAGAGCAGGATTACAACAGTGTGACACTGGGCACAGGTGATACCTTGCTTCACATCCTGTATTTATATGCAACCGTCTTATGCTTCCTCACATTTGTGGTGAGGGGTTTCGTGTTTGTATTTCAGAGCATACCTTCACTGCTTTGATCTCAGGAGGAAAGATATAACAGCATCAGTATTCAACAGCCAAACAACGCTGATAGAGGGCCATGGTGGATTTAACAATTGCTGAATGCTAAGGGCAGAAGTTTGTTTTTTGGTTGCGGTAACATGACGGATAACTAGTGGCAGATGTTTCCGAGTTGTGTCAAAATTTTGTTCCCTTTGATTTAGCCAATCTGTATTTTGGATGGAAAGCGTCAGCATGGCAGGATATTGACTGAATTTTTATTAGTTACATTCTGTCTTCAAAGTAGAACACATGTTGTTTTGTTATTGTTCACTGTGATCATGTTTAATGTATAAACGTGTACGTACTGAGCATTACCACTAGATGGCAGGCTTACAAATCATGTCAACTCTATCCAGGGAGGTTAAAGAACTAATAATACATTTCATGTTGCTAATAAATGTATATTTTTACAAAACCAAGACAGTATCAGGTAATAGACTTTGTAATGCCAAAACCAACCTACTGTATCTACCAATGCTTCCCTCTCTCTCCACCTGTGAATATACTTGGGTTTTACTCGAGCGCTGCATTAATGACAGAGTGAATGAAAGCCTGTTTTTCGTGTGGTGTCACATTTGCTGCAAAATGCACCTAAAGCACACTTTTCACAGATCTCTCCCACAGAATCAATTCACCTATTTTACAGTAGTCTTTTGCCTACTCAAGGATTCATGGAGTTGGCATGGCGCTACTTGGCTCTGCGAATCAATGCATGTGATTGTGAATGCACACGTGAGCGTATCTATTCTGTGACAAGTGGACGTTTCTTGAGTCCTGCATGACAATAAATAATAAGGCATGGGATAGAGACAAAGCTTTGAGTGTGCCTCTGGAATAATGTACTTTTACTGCATTTAATTAAAACCAGTAATACAATATATAAAGGGCATTACAAATTCTATTACCTGATACTGTCTTTAAATGGAGAATTAAAATTTGAATTTCAAGACTTAAATGCAATTGCTTTTTGTTATTTCACATACTAATCTAGCATACTCCAAATAAAGATTTTCCAGATTTAATATTCCCATTTGATTGCTTTAATTGAAAGACAGCTCTTTGTTTAAGCAGTGTGCCACCTAGCAATTTAATGAAACCCAACTAACACAGCAGCAGTAGGAGCTTTGATAGGCCAGACTGCAGACTTACAAACTATAAAATATTATAAAAATCTATAATTATTCCAGTGGCCCCTTCCAGACATAACATGTAGACAAACAGCAATTATTTAGTAACAAGGTAATTACAGTAAGATACATACATTTAAAAATCAAATACTATTATATTAAAAACAAGTGAGGTGTGTACACTGTGGTGCCATGAGGTTCAAGGGCATGAAGAGGGAGGTGGTGTAGATCTGAAAACCTTGGCATTTCAGATCATTACTATTGAAAACTACAGCTACTAAAGCTGACCCTTTGGCATGCTGAAAAATCTATATCTTGACAGTGCCTGAACTAACACTCAGACACACTAAATTCAGGGTAAAGCAGCTGTACTCTTTCAGCACATGCTGAGCTGACAAGTTACCCACAAGTCACCATGATTGACATAAGGCAACTGAATAAAGTCTCTGCAGAAAGAAACGTGTACAAACATGTAATGAAGATGATCAGTAACAAGACTCCTATGGTGCTTAGTGACCTGGGTGTACCGCTCAGGATTTCTGGCTCAGTAACTCAGACTCTGTCTGTGGGAAACTGTAAGGTTCACTTTCTTCCTTTGGACAGATGGCTTTTTCTGTACAAAGGATCAATATGTGAAACTTCTCACCCACAGAACTTAAAATGGATCATGACTGGGATCATTTTAAACTCAAGTTGAAAATACTGCTTGTCATTGAGTTTCATGGTAATATTATTCTATCATTGTTTATATTTTATGCTGTTGTTGAGCTTTGTTTATTTTACATGCCCACCTAGGGATGGGTATTGCAAATACACAAATACACATTCAATAAATACAATCAAGTAAATGTTTTTACTTGAAGAGTTTAGTTTTGATGTTGATCCTATCTCCAGGTATTACGTGAAGTGAGAAAAATCATATTTACATTTTTAACGTGATATAAGCAATGAGCTGTGGCCGACGCAGAGAGGGCAGACAGGAACATGCGTTGACATGTGCTTGAATAAGCACACACACACACACACACACACACCTATTGAGTATCTAATCTAACCTGGAAGACGGTCTCATTTCCTCGCTCCTTTGTGAAATGACTGACCTTCAGTGCAGCTCAGTAGAATATCAGAGATTTTAAATGAACTCCTCAGGTGTATGGCAACACCTTGAAGCTCTTTATCACACAGGAAAGGAAGGACTTATCTTCACACCGTCATACTGATATCGTTATTCCCACTTCCCTGTAATCCTCTTAAGGTCCGTTTGTTTCTAAAAGGATCGGTAGCTTTTTGTCTAATGCACCAGAAAACATGTCTGCCAGTGGTTCTGAATATGAGTCTATGCAGTAATTTCAATTTTAGCCTTAATTTGTTGATATAGTTATTTGTTTGTGTGGTTACTGCTGCAGTTCAAGACAGTACAGTCCGTTGTATGTCTTTGTGTGGGTGTACGAGTGGGTGTGTGCCCTACCTGTCAACCACAGGGTGGTACAGTGGCCTGCTGTCCTGCGGGGATAGGTAGCTGTAGGATGCCGATCCTCCCACCACTCTGATCTTAAACAGCACCCCAGCATTCTGCAGGGACAGAAATACATGTATACAAATTAATAAAAAACTTACAAAGAGAGCTGCTGCCCCACCTAAAATAATGTGATCAGCAAAAAGTGTAAGTGTGATAAGGCATTTAACAAAACGCATCTGTCTTGCTCTAAAAGACTAGCAAGAAAAGGTTTTTATAATTAAAAGGATAAAAAAAAGAAGCTTGTTTAGCTTTAACAACCTGACAAAAATGAAATTCAAAGGAAAAATAAATAATATTTTCTAACATGTTCAAAGAGCAAGTTGATGAGGTGCAGTGTGCAGTCAGATATGACTTGGTGCCTTATAAATCAATGAAGAAATGTTTGTTCTTTCCCATATAGGAAATATAGTTTGGTCCTTATGTTGGTAAAACTTAGAGTTACTGCTGTAAAACGCCTTTTAAGACATGGGCAAACAAGATACCCTGAAGAGCATGCATTTGTATACAGACAGCTACCACAGAGGTTCTCTGAGGACAGAACAAGGTGAACGCTGATGCTTAAAGCCTCAGAAAACATGTTTTTTCTCAATAACATTAAATATTCATGATAGATTGTGCAACTATTTTTAACTTAAGTTAAGTTATGTGCATGTGCAAAGTTTGGTGTGTTTTCTCGCATCCCGAGCCCCTCAGCAAATTGCTTCTTGTTTTATTGTTGTCACGGCAATGCCATTTGATGAAAACTCTTCACAGTGAAGCATCATGAAGGTCTTAACCTTTCTTTAGTTTAGCACTAAAAAGCCCAGTTAGTCGTCTTCATCAGGACTGTGTGGGTGTGGTTTCACCTGTTTCACCACAGTGCTGGCAACATCAGCGAACAAACCCAACAGCTGGTAATGCTGTAAAATGTTGCTAAATTCTGATTGGCGCATGGAAGTCTGTTTTTACATAACGGAACATTTTCAACTAACCATACACTTCATATACTACCATATTAACCAAACAGATTTGATAAAGTACATAGAGTACATAGCTCATACATATGTATATGCAACACATCAAAAAGCAACTGTGAGAAATGTGAGATGTGATAAATGTATTTATTTCAGGACATTTGTGACTACTTTAGTTTGACTAGGTATACATAATAAACTGGTTTATTATTTTATGAATGTATATACTTAATTACTTTGTTTTATTACCGGTACTTTGTATCTGTGTGATGTAAATTGAGTGTATAAAAGATTATTGGTATTATGTGTACTTGTGGTCTAATAGGCTTGGCAGCCATTAGCACTGTGTAGAAAAGTAAGTAAACCAAGTAAAGTTTGATATGTCAAAATGGCATTTGATTGGAGAGAAACAACAACAACAAATATTGCCTTTGGATATTGCATAGCCTTTGAATGGACTGTATGTATGTGAATAAGTCATTTACAATTACAGAAAACTTGTAAAAAAAACCTCTTGAAAGACCACTATTGAAATGAAGTGCTGCGTAAACCCAACAATTCTGTCATTTGAGGCAGATTCCTGCAGGATACGCAACATCACCAGAGCAGTTTAAAGCACACAAACTCGCTCATTTATATCTGGCAACTAGTCTTGCCTCCTTTGCACTCAAATAGAGAAAATTAATTTACAGATGGATTATAGCTCCTCTGCTGCCTCAGCTTCAAAGACAAGAGAGCTGAGTTATTAGGGAGCAGAGAGCAGAATCAGGTTGATAATGTGTTCCATTCTGAGCAGGCCGCAGTTGGAGAATAGGAACTGCAGCAGAGCATAACGAGAAATAAATTAATGCAGCAAATGAAAAAGGAACGTTTTTTTCTTTTCAGTTGTTAAGGGCCTGAGCAAGCATGAATTAAGATGGCCTTATCTTTTGGACTAATAAAGAGGAGCAGACAAGACACGTCACACTAATGAGTAATCACACATATTTTTAAATTAACTTTGGAGAGTTCATTTGTAATCGGCCTTAAAGGAGAGCTGTCAACACCGGTGAGGATGCTGGATGTAATGTTGGTATACTGCCCAAACCATTTGGTAGAGTAAGTAGGTAAATAAATTCATTTTGTCTAGTTGTATCAGAAAACAGAGGTGACGCTATAATGCACTACAGTAAAATGACAAAACATTTCAGCCACTGATGATAAGGACAATTAAAAGAATCCTTGAGGAGGTGGAATGTCTACACACAGCACAAAAAAGGACAGTTGTCATATTGTAAATCTGGTGATCTCAAACAACATAATGTGGAACATTTTGTCTGAGCTCTCACAGTTGATCAATAGCTTCACAAAAACTCAGTTCTCCCAAGAACTCAGATTGATTTAGTATTTAGTAAAAGAGAGGATCTTTACCTTTAAAATTGTATGGCTTTTGTTGCCAGGACAACAACAACAACAACAACAACAAATGTGTTTTGTCTCTCTTTTATCAGAGTTTAAAACATTTTAAATGTTGGATTATTCTCAAAACAAGTACACAGTGCTATCAGAGAATGTACCCACATTTAGTTTAGGTGTAAGAATAAAAAACACACTTTTTTGCTAACGTAATATATTCAACCTGATGTATTGATGGGCCTTTAATACAAAACTGTGCCATGGCATATAGGGTTTCACCATGTTAAGGATTAAGGTGGAAAACAGAATTAAGTAAAGCTAATTTGTTTACATTCATTCATTATGGCATTCTTGTAAAGGCAAGAAGTACTTCTGAGATGATTTGGAATCAGCAAAACAACAACTGACTGGACAATATATTGAAGAGGAAAAGATGGTTTAATGGTAAAATGTAACATTTTATTTCCTGGAGTGATTTCTGAAAAGTCTAAAAAAATTTCAATTTTACAAACGCAGCCTCTGAAACATCAAGGGAGAATATCTGACAGTGGTAAAATATGTCACCTCTTAAAGTCATTACAGCCATTAAGTGACTGTAGTCTGGTGACAAAAAGCATATATGGAAGTTTGCCAACACATTAACAACAAAAAAATTGTCATCCTATTTTTAAATCTTTCCTCCAGCTCTAAAATCACTTGACCACCAGCCATCTGGCACATACAATACACAGCCCTTGGCGCACAATCTAATGCATTAACAATCATATTCAATTTTAATCATCTTCATTTTACAGAACACCTGGGCTGGAAAAGAAGAGCTGGATTGTGTCATGCAAGCAAGTTACAACTCAAGATATGTTTTCATAACCTGAAGCCTAAACCGAAAGTTGCATCTTGCCAAAAAAACCTCTGGGTGGCGTCAAAACACCTCACAATGAAAAAGCAGAGACAATCAAAAGAATGGGAGCTAAAGAACCCACAGACGTGCTGCCTGTCAATAAGCTCACAAGACACCCTCTCCTTTTCGCATAAGATCACAGCTTATATTCTTTAAATGTTTTTATTTACAACATTTTAAAGAATTGAAGCCCTGCACCCTTGGGATATTAGTGGCCTTTTCAGCCCAAAAAAAATATCCATACAATCTACAACCAAAGGCAAATCTGGAATGAAAAAAAGGTAAATGAGAGCAAGGGGACTTTGCTTCTGGCCAGACAGGCTTTGAGGAGGTAACTATAAAACAGATAGTGATCAGTAAATAACAGGCTCATATTTCTCCTTCTCCTCCTCTTCAGTTATTTTCTTATGAAGCCTGAGAGCTGCTCGCTCTGGATAAGGCCACCTCAAATATTGCCTGTCACCATGGCGTTGCCCATGGCAACTCGGCGACCAGCAGCGGGGACTGTGTGTGCATGAGTGCGTGCTTGCCTGTGTATTTGAGAGTGGAGCAAGTGTTTAGGGCTTGTGGTGAACAGATCATTTGAACTGTTTATGGAAAAACAGAAGAAGCTTAAGTGGAAATGTGCCCATCTGGGATCATCACCAAGGCTCCCAGCACCTTCTGAGTTCAGGAAAGAGAAGAGGTGGAATTTAACAAGAGGCGTTGTGTAAATGTTAATTCAGGAATGTAGAGCAGTAATGTGTCCACTGTAGCAGTAATACAAATAAATAAAATACAATATAACAATAATAAAACTGCAAATCTGCTTCTTGCTTTCACTCATTATTCTAAAATACATGGCGTTCTTCCACAGTGCTAAAGACCCAAGAACACTAAAGGGTTTGTGTTATTGGGTTTTGAGTGGGCGGTGACATAAAATGTATTCTCAGTACATAAACCATTATTACTTTCCCACAAAAGGCTTGGATTGTGTGTGTGTGTGTGTGTTTGTGCGTATGTGTGTGTAAAAAAAATGTCCTGAGGTACACTCTTTGCCAATATGGTTAATATGAATGAATTGCTTAATTAAAAGCATTTTCCGGTGTTGCAATCTTAATTTTTCTTTTTTTCAGAATGAAGGATGCAAGCGTTTTTGAATTTTGAATGGAACAACCATCACAAAAGGACACTACATTTTAATTTAATTTATCAGGTGCAATGACTAAGTATTTCCGCAACTGTACAAAACATTAGTCCTTTGTGTGTTGGAAAGCTTATGAGGAAAAAAAACACTTTGTTACAACACGCAAAACCAACGTTCAAGAACTACAATAGGTAATTAATAATGGGGAGCCAGTACACAACTGTAGCCACTGTGGACCAACATGTGTGGGAACAACCACCTCCTCTTGAATGTGGCCAAGACAAAGGAGATGGTCATGGACGTCGGGAGGAAAAGCACTACGTTGAACACCATCTCAATCCTTGGGGAAGAGGTGGAGGTGGTGGAGGACTACAGATACCTGGGTGTCCATCTTGACAACAGACTTGACTGGACGTGCAACAGTGAGAGTGTCTACAGAAAAGGACAGAGCAGACTTTTCTTCTTGAGGAAGCTCAGGTCCTTTCACCTGTGCAGCAAGATGTTACACATCTTTTACCAGTCTGTTGTTGCAAGTGCAATTTTCATTGCAGCCATCTGTTTGGGGAGCAGCGTCAGAGCTTCACTAAACATCACTAAGAGGCTCAACAAGCTGATTAGAAACGCTGGTTCTGTGCTTGAGAGCTGTGCTTGGGAGCGCCTGGAGGTGGTGGTGGAGAGGAGGATGTTGCACAAACTGCTCAGTGTAATGGACAATTCACAACCTACTGGTCAGACAGCAAAGCACATTGAATTGTCCTACAACTCGTGCCCACTGCGATATCTGTATATAATGACTCCCCTCTGAGCCGGGAGAGGAGACTTATGCTCTGAGTGGCAATGGACAATATACTGAATATACAGATAGATTTATGTATATATTTGTTAACTGTATTTTCTTGTTATGCTGATCTTACAAACATTTACTCAGACTTCAACAACAGCGAATCCAACATGTTCTCACTCAGCATGCTTATCAGGAAATCAATTTTCTCTGTGAGCTCTTATTAAAAAAATCATCATCAGAATCATGAAAAACAAGCACCTGATGGACTACTTTTTTAAACACCTTGCTATGATGTTTAACCTTTTTATAATGGCTTCAAATGTGACTCAGACAATTGTAAACAGACAAAGGAAACTATTCCATTTAAAGATGGAACCCAACCTTAATGAAAATTGATCAAACTTCTAACCAAGCTTTGCTATTTTAATTTGGTCCCCTGGAGTCAAGGTCAGGAACCCCTGAGCTGAAGGGTCCAGGGCACAGAATAGAGCAGGGGACAAGTTATTGATTATCGGGGATGCGGGCATTACCTGAGCCTGAGATCCATTCAGCATCAAATAATAGAGCTTGCTGAGGATGCTCTGCTGCAGCTCGTCCCAGGAGATACTCCTGTCCTCACGCATGAGAAATGGAGGACCAAACCTGAGAGACAGAAGGGGGGGGACGGTGCAAGAATAAAGTGTTATATAGTATATAAAGACAGGTACTGCAATATATCTCAGTTTGCACATCATTGGAACCCTGTTTGTACAAAGTGAATTCATTAATATATTTAGCTACATATGTTTTTAAATTAAAATAATCAAATGTGAACAGCCAGGCAATATTTTGCTGTTGTACTGTCAAAATCAATCAATTCTTAAACCTTTCTTTTGAGATTGACTAACTTGGCAAGTCATCCACACTCCAAAACATAATACATTAATTTCCAAGTAGGTTGAGCTTATTGAGAAAGAAGAGATAGTGCCAATATAAAAGGTCATTGCAACTTATTGTGTCACCGCCACATCTGTCAAGCTGTCAGCTGTCAAGTGCATCAAGGCTTTACCGTCAGCGCCTTGTGTCCCGCACTGACAGCTTGAAGTGACATTATCTGGGGTCCGTGGCAGAATAAAGCTGAGAAACCAGACTGTATATCATCAATGCATCAACACCTCATAATGGGTTCTGTGTCTCTAGGTTAACTCAAGGCTTGTGCTACCCCTGACTGCACAGCAGTGGCTATATATGTGAGGTTAATGGGAGAGGCAATTGTGTTTGTCAAGAATTGCAGGATCTCTCACAGATTATTTGACACGTAGCTGAGGATTAAAGTTCCAAGGTTTTTATAATTTTTATATGAACAAGTGAGTGACACACACACTTACACAACGCACATACACTCACTTGTCAGTTTAAAACTAATGTAGTTTAAAACAACATCCCTGCAATAAATCCTCCCTTCCTGAATGTTTAAATGTTTTATAGAGAGGTGTTTGTGTTTGTTTCAGAGAGGCATTAGTGGTGCTGCTGTTTGTTGTCTCTCAGCATAGTAATTGCAATAGTTTGACTCGACCTATGAGTTTCAGTTAAGGGCAATCTTAGCACTACAGCATACAATGATAATTCAACTTTCTGGCAACAGTTGGTAGAAGGCCCTTTCCTATTTCAACACACCTAGCAAGGTCCGGAAAGAAACGGTTTTCCATGTTTGGAGTCAAAGTGCTTGCATGCACAGACCCCTGACCTCAACCTCCTGAAACATCTTTGGGATCATTTGCATCGCAGAGCCATGCTCGGGTGGCTGAATGGAGGCAAATCCCTGCAGCCAGGTTCCACAATCTTGTGGAAAGCCGTCCCAGAAGAGGGGAGGGTGAACTATTCAGTTGTCCACATATTTTGATTGGGTCTCCAAATGTATAGTGCCAGTATGCAAGGGAATTCTGATATCATAATAAAGTAATAAAAACACTACAGTAGCTACCTGGGTTGTACCAAAAGTGGTGCAATAGACTAAGAACTGCCCTTTAGTTTTGGTGATAGACAGCTACAGTACAAAGGGAGACTCCAATGTTTACTATCATGTACACACAAGTCTTGTGGCATGTGGACAAATGGGTCCTCACTCCTGGGCCCATTCTGACATTATTAGGCTTTTAATGGGAATGCCTGTTATCTGTTCCCATGTCAACACATTGATTTGTAGTGTTTAAGTGTGAACACTGTGTACTCAGCAGCAGACAAACAAGCTGAGTTTCACTCATGTCATCCTTCCTTGTGTCAATTCAGGGTTAGGCTATATTATTGATAATATTCTGTTACAAAGCAAACGATGTCTCGTCTTCAGGAACACAGTGGCTTACAGTGACTTAAATGTACTGCAATTAACTGCAGTCCATGGAACAAACCCGACAATAGTTCTGCTAGGATGAGGAACATTATGTTTGCATCATGAATGTGCCTCAGCAAATGAGCGACCCAGTCAGTGAAAGTGAAATGTTCCCAGCAGTTGAATCCATGCGAGACAAATTCACTCTTGCTACAAAATGAAAGTAAAAACAGACACCAAATATGAACAGGACATACTGTATTTGGCATATCTACTCACTGAAATATACCCCTCCCCTCATATTATTCAATTCATCCACACTTTTACATAATTGATTCAAAGATTCTGAGGTGTTTTCTAGACAAAAGGTTTAGTTATAAATCACCCGTAGCTAAATCTGGAGCCACCAGTCTTTTAAAGTCCACTGCATTAAAATGTAATCATAAAATTCTGCTGTAATTCTCAATCAAACATTGGTCAAAAATATTTCACTCTTTTATAATTCACTGGAAGCTCAACTGGACTGTCAGACATCTGCCCTGCTTTAGCTAAGATCCTTTGTAGTGGAGTGGATTAATCTTTAAAGTAGCTGCAAAATAATTGTGCATTAACTTGGATTGAGTGCATACGTCAATAAATCCGTGCTCACATCTGACCACACATTGTGAGTCCACAATTCATTATATTATACAGGAAGAGTCTGGATCCTTTAAATATTTCTGATGTTGCCTACAGTGACAATGTCATTGCTGTGGAGGTAGATGTGATCTGAGCATTTCCCTCGGAATTGCAGCCCGTGGGACATTCATCCCCAAACACAACAACACAGCTCACCTGCGAGCAACAAAGAAAATGCTTCCACTGTTTTTCCAACTGTGCTGTATCAGGTGCATTCTAGGTGCTAAGCAACTTAATGTGACTGCCTACCCTTGTTAGAGTAACATATGGCAACCGATTAAACCTAACTTTCACAGGTTAAGTGCCTCAGTTTAAACACATTGTTCAACTCAGTCTCAGGTTTCTACACTGTCAGCTTCCCGCTAAAGGCTGAATGGGTACACAAGCTAATTAAAACCAACCTAGTGTGTGGCATTCACGCACTATATATACAGTTCAAAGTCGAACAGAAGTTGGATGTTGACACTGAGACAACCCTGAATGTGGAAAGGGGGAGAAAGATAAATTATATATTCTATTTAAGAGAATAGACACAGTAGTGCAGGAGCAAAATATGTCTTTACAGCTGTACTTGAACAAGCTCTAAAAAAACAAGATGACATGCTCAAATGCAATCTCATAAAAGAAATTAAAGTTGATTCTGCTTAACAAAACCACTTCAGAAGATGAAGCTCTAGTTCTACAGCCTAATAAACTGAGTTGGGAATCAGGTCAATAAATACTAAACAAACAACAATAACCACTTGAAAATCAATTAGCCTGCAGCTCACCTGACAGCCTGCTGGCCAGATCCTGCTGTGTTGCAGATGAGGAGGACGACCTTTGTGGAGCTGCCCTGGTTCAGGTATTCAGAGGAGAGAGTGCCAGACGGAGGTAATCTCTGACCATCAGGTCCAGCAGTCGAGGTGTAGGGGGAGGAGGGGAGGCTGTGGTGATACCCTGAGCAGAGCAGAAGAGCGGAAAACTGTTTAATAAAGACCCGTTTGACCTGGGATCCAAACTGTTTTTTGTGTTTGTTTGTCTTTGCTGGCAGTCATTATGAAACCAATTGTACTTGTCAACCTGGTGTTCACAGCTTTAGTGAATAAAAGTAGGTACTGTAGGTAGGGTGTTTTCAGTTTTGTAGTGCTAAAGTTTTGGTAAGTTTTATTCAGCATAAAAACTGGATGTCATCCAATCTCATACAAAATCCTTCTTCTCAGCTACAAAGCCCTCCATACTCTTGACCCCCAGTAGCTATCTGACCTCCTCCACCCCTATATCCCTTCTTGGAATCTGCAGTCATCAGACACAGGTATACTCACCATCCCCCACACCAGTCTGCAGACTTTTGGGGACTGTGCCCAACACATATGGACTAACTCATCCCTGGCAATCATTACTACTTTTATTTTATATTTACATCTTTTTTTCTTTTTTTTGCCCCCCTTCTGTAAAGTGTCCTTGGGTCCCTTGAAAGGTGATATGTAAATGCTAGCTATTATTATTATTTTTTATGTACTTTTAGGGGAAACAATTTGCTGGAGGAGAGCTGGTAATGTCACACCTGTTCAAGCTCTGATTGCATGAAGTGTTTCTCATATCAAACGCTTGCTCTATAAAGCTGGGAGGCAGGACGGAAATAAACCAGAGTTACAAACCAGAAGGGGAAACTGCTATGCAAGGAGCAACATCTCTCATTTACACTGTGATTCTGTAAACATTTTCAGAAAATGTCCATTACGCTAAAATTGCCCTTTGATTCTTATTTACCCCGAGAAGCTGTAAGAAGAATTACATCTGCTACAACACACACACACAGACACACACTCACATGCAGTGATTAATAGTGGGTAATAGCTGAGGGGATACAGAAGGCCCAACCTCTTGTCTCTGAGGAAACATAAACTTTGACATTATCAGAGGATTTAATTAAACAATGCTTGTTCGAACCTTACCGTGCAATTAATCACTGCCACCTTCCGACATCACATACACATGCGCACACACAAAACAAACCAAAACACACACACACACACACACACACACAGGATAGCAAGTGTGAAAAGATGTAACGCCTTCACAAAAGCAAGTAGACATTATTAACAAAAACACAGACACGCGCACATATGGTGTCAGATATCACCAGTGCAATAAAACATGCTCACAAGCAAATTGTGTTATTTCACACTTGCACATATTAATAGCCACTCGCTCAATATAACTCAACTGGGAGTTGTAGAGGCAGTCGTGAAACTAAACATAAGAAGAGGCGGAGAACTGCACCTGCATGTGCAAAACTAAGCAGCACGCACACAAAGCACTCGCAGAGTTTCTGCTTGGTGAGGGGCACACATTCCTGGTACATAAAACTGTGTTAAATAGGCATCTTGGTGGTTTTTATTTACCCCACTTTTTACACCATTACATTTCAAAACCAACTAACCAATCAGTGAAGAGTAAAGCCAGACAAAAGCAATGCATTGATGAAAGATGCTTGCCATTGCTAGGCTATCTTTCTGTGTTGTCTTTATAAATTGTACAGAATCCAGATTAAGAGGATTATGACAAGGAACCATCTTTTGGACATTCTCCCTGAATGGGATCCTGGGGGTGGTGAGGGAGTAATTTTAGAAACTCTGTATATGAATGAAATATTATTACAATACTGTACAATTTAGACACAGATTGACAGCCTATAGAAATATGCTATTTGTGTAACACAGAACTGAGAGAATGAGAATCATGGAGCATCTGTAAGTATCTAGTCAAACACTGGCCGAGGAAGAAGGTATGTATGTAGTATGGAGTCTTACTAGTTTCATTTTGCAACATTTACATATGAGAGAAACGAGCCTGAACTATTACACTAACCTACCGTTATTTGATTAGCTGATTATCTCAAGCTACATGATATGTAAATGTAGCATAATGAAACAAGTAAAAGCGAGCAGGAGAGCGATGATAGTCCTGCGCTCAGTTCCCATTCTACGTGCGTTCAAAGCACAGTTTTTTCCTCGCAGGCTACAATATTGCACGCATGAACAGAAATATTCTGCCCGCGCGTGCTGTGAAAGCGCATTTTGGCATTGATATGCCGTCATACCATGGCTTGTTGAATTTGGGCGAGAGGAGTTATATTGTGCAAGAGGCAGTTAAAATCTGCAAGTGTGAAATAATATAACTCGCTAATGAGCATGTTTGATTGCGCTTGCAACATTTGACAGAAATCTGACGCTATATGCACACACCAAGATGAGCTCAAAACACATTGAGGAGGTGTGTTAAAGCATTTTTCTTCTTTTTGCGTCAGAGATAAGGATAGAAAAGGCCACACGTTTTTGGTGGAATAACTGGAATTTCAGTTAGTAAGCACACCGTTTAATAATCTAAATGTGCTGGCTGTTAAAACAGGCTCAGAAAAATGAAAAAGCTTTAAACAATGTTTGTCCAAACTGAGATGCTTTTTCTAGCAGACAGGAGCAACTCGATGTGACATTTCATGCATATTGCTTGCCCTTTAAGTGGCCAATTCATCTCCTGTCTCTGTCCCAGTCACCCCTCCCTCTGTCCTCCTCGTCACCTTTAACTCTCAATTTTTCACTTGGGAGGCTGAAAAGTAAAAGACTAGGTAATATATGTTGCAACCCAGACTATACAGCATGCTACCCAAGCATTCACCCTACAAGTAATAAGCCAACTCTTGTTGTAATCTTGATTCTTTACTCAGTATTTCATCTACCTTTTTGTGTGTTTCTAAATAACTTCTAACTTCTCTTGTAAATAGTAGAAGGAGCAGAAAAGTCAGGTCCCTTGAAGAAATAGTGTTTTTTCTATATTTGATTCTGCTTATAATAACACACAACCTGTCCTGGAAATTACTTATACTATATATATACTATGTGTTTTGCCAGTTAGGTTTTGAAAGGAACACGATTGCTACCAGAATTATGTTCAACATAATGTTTGATGTTAAGTGGCTTTTGATTTTTAATTTTCAATATTCAACCAAGACCATAATTGTCCCCTAACCTCAACCAAGTGCTGTAAGTGCCAAAACATAACCATGATAAAACATTAATAATGCTTTAAATGCTATAAGCAGATAGTGTTTCACAAGGGCAGATATTGTAGGGAAAACCAATGAAAAACGTTGTCAGTCAACGTTTTGCAGATACATTTAGCATGAACATTTAGTTCTGTTCATTACAGATGTTTCCTCATTATGTAGCATATGAATGGAACGTCTAGGATACAAGATTGAATAACAATAAAACCACAAGTGAATAGTTCCAAACCAGAAAGTAATATGTGTTGAGGAGTGTTATTTCGCCCACGTGTCCCGGGTGTGCTGGGAGCACCTCCTGCCAGACTCTCATTCTCACCTCCTCTTTCCTCCCTCCCTGAGATGGATGGAGGAGAGCCACAGACGGAGGGAGGTGTTAGTGGGGTGGAAAAAGACAGCGGGAGGAGGTGACCAGAGTGGATGGAAAAGAAGAGACTGTTGTTAATTTGAAAAACTAATTCTCAGTAAAGTGAATAAAGAAATGTTCAACACAACTTTAATGAGATTTGAAAATCCACAGTGAGGAAGAGAAATAAGCTGCACTCTGTATGTCCCCTCATAAATGTATTGATTTAATGATCAATTAGCATGATACTGAACCATTTGTTGATGTTAGTGTGACAATGCCATGATTGCTGTGGGAATCTGCTATTTTAATTAAAAGATAAACATTCAGACTGAAGTGAGCACAAGTGAACTGAGGGAGAAAGAGGCAGAGATACAGAAAGAGCGGATGTAGTGAAGGAGAAACAAGAGGAGAAACAAATCGCTCTTGAGATTGGAAGTGGAGAGTATGGCGGTGTTAATTAAACAGCTTAGCCCAGAAGAAGATCCTACACCTCCTCTGGCACTCACTCTCCTCTCTTCCCTCGCCGTCCTCTATTTATTCCTTTTGTATTATCATAACCCCCCCTCCCCAACTACTTGACTGTTTGGGATGAATCAGCCCTCAGCATCATAAAGGCTGACAGGAAGCGGGAGTTGAAAAAACAAGTACTTGTGAGTAATAATTGCTACAACACAAGATTCTTTTTCTGTGTTTCAAATTTGTGGGATGAGTGATGGAAAGATGTTTGTGCCTGGATTGACACACTGTGCTGTCTCAAATCAAAGACCCCTTAACTCCACACTGAATGACAACAGAAAGCATCTGCTAACTGTTCTGGACGCACAAGTGGTTGATTGTGTCTTCAAGCTATTGAATGAGAACAGTTTTAGGATGACAGTGTTAAAAAGTGAATTCCTACAGCGTCTCTGTCAATATCTATAGACGATGAGTGTCTGCATCAGTTAGATCTGTGCTCTTCATGGTCCCATTACTCTGCAGGAATCAAATCACACAAAAGACTTCTTTTAAGTAGATAATCATATTTTGCTCTGTGGCAGAAGTCTTTCAACACTGACGTCTTATTTTCCTAAACAGTTGTGTTTGTTCACTACTGATGAGTAAAAATAGTGCGAGTTGGGTAACACAAAGTCCTCTCTGAGGATTTTGGCCACATACTGAACTGGAACTGACAGTTCTTCTGAGTGGTTCAAGACCAAATGAGTGACCCCTGTAAGTGCAATCCACACACCTGACTAAAGATTCCCTGGGGCCTTTGGCTTAGTCCTTGACAAATCAGAGGTCCTGGCAGAAAACAGCCATCTGACCACAAATGCTCCAGTTGACAGCAAAGCACCTGAGCTTTCTGCCAACAGCAAAATGACAGATTAGGGAGGCAGCAGGGGAGGAACTTAATACACCTGCTGCCCTCTTACTTCTTATCTTCTCTATCTTATCTTGAAGATCCACACTGTAAAAATACTCCAAGTACAAGTAAAGTAAAAGTCCTGCATTGAAAATGGTACTTAATTAATATTACCGTATACAACAATATTAAAATACTTAAAAGTATAATCAAGACAATGTTCCCTGTAACTATTATAGATTATTACTCATGCTCTAGTATAAAAGCAGGATTATATTTAATTTGTAAAAATCAGAGAAAAAAAGTGATCAATGCCTTCACTATTACCCAAATTGACAACTTCACAATGCTGGTTTTGTCCAACCAATAAGTAGAAGTATAAAATAAATACTCCCGTAAAGTACTTCAAATGTGTACTTAAGTATAGTACTTACAGTAATACAGAGTAAATGTTTCTTTTTAGCTTACTACACCCAGTTTAAGTTCATTTTCCCACCTTCTCTTTTCATCATCCCGTTTTGTAAAAAAAAGGCACAATATTGTGTTGACATCAGCCGCAAAACCCCTGCTGCATCCTCATATTGCGCATAAAATAAACAAGTTGCAATCATTGAAATTCCCCATGGTATTTTGCACTTAGTTACATCATGTGTAAAATATTAGTCCAGCAACATGCCATGCTAAAGTCTACGCCACAGTGCTGAAACATTTTAGTTGTTTATATATGTGAATAATTAAGACTGGCAAACATGCTGTGTGAAACTCAAAGACAAGTATGACCGGTTGTTTAGATTCCAGTTATTAAATGAGAAGCTCGGGATAAAATTATAGAAAGCAGAAGGCCGACAAGACCATAAAAATAGGAGACCTCTCAACACACTTCTTCTGCCTGGCTGATTGGTTCACTTCGACACAAAACGGTTTGGTTTAAACAGGCTTGTGGCCAGAGGAAGCATTCAAGCTGGCATTCTTACAGGCATTTATGCACCATTTGTGCTGCTCTTCATAAGGCAGCTGAGCTGAGTGTAGCTGTTATTTCCCAGATGATTTGAGAACATGTTCCAGAGGCAGTCGTGATGATCAGAGCACCAAGTGTAGACACACCAAATTTCATTCTGCCTTCATTCTCTTCAGGTTATTTTAAATGATGAATCCTACTGGAGGGGCAAGAGTTCCCCTGTGAATGTTCCTGGAATATGTTTTGCTTCTCTGCACTGAGTTTGCTTTAGGCAGCCTGTAATTACCTTAATGGAACTGCAACGGAAGTGTACTTTGCAGGGTCTCATTTGCATGTGTGTTGTATTTGTCTCAGTATGAGTTGATCTGTAAACAAATTCATGAGCACACACACAGTATGTTCATATATGTGACAAGCTTGCCATTACATCTAAAATAGTTCATATATTACATGATTTCAGATCATTATTTTCAGTTTTCAGATGTTTTTTACTGAAAAATGTTGATTTGTTTTTTTTAAGCGGGTATAACATATATTTTTGAAACATTGAAAAGAAATGTGACAGTAATGAACCTTCAGAGAATTATCACCTGAATCTGCAGCTCCCAACAGTTTTATGGTGCTTACGGAGTTTCGGCTCATTGTTTAGCTGTCATTCACATTCGCAACTTCCATTAAGGATGTGACTGCCCAAATAAACACCTCAAGAGTAATGCTGAAATCCCGGACTCTCCACCTGTACAGAGCGCTCAGTGGGTTGATGGGAACGACACAGTAGCTTACCCTCAGCTCCACAGTTCACTGTGACAGAATCTGAACACTCAATGACCAGCTGGAAAGTGTGGTTTGTGGAGCCACACTGTACATGAAGTGTGTGTAAGTGAGGAGGAGGAAAGAGAATGAAAGAGAAACTGCATCTATCTCAGAATGTTGTGTGACTCAATTCCTGACAGATCCCTTTTTCTACCACCTCTCCCTGGGAATCCTCTCTTTTTAACAAACAATCAACACACACACGTTTTTTTCTCTTTTGGCCCAGTTATCCTCTCTCTGCGCAAACAACTCCCACATTCCACTCTGCTCAAATCTTGATTGACCACTTCATTATCCAGGAGACACGTGGCTCAGTTTGGCCTTTCCTTGTAAATTTCAAGGGCACCAAGTGAACATCACACAAAGTTAGCACACTAACCTTCCCTGAGCTTCTACTGAGCGGGACATGTTTTTCTCAATCCATTTATGTGCAAATTGCCTGGATTGTTGAGGGTAAATAGGATGCTATTGTGGTGCTTCGGACCTAATTGATTTTTCAGTGTTTTCCATCATGAGACCTCCCGCTGACATTTCCTTCAAATGCAAAACCTCATTATTGTACGTGCAAGTGGCGCTGATTCAATATCCCCGGGAATGTTTACTGATAAAGTCGGGGAAGTCCAGCTCCCACACAAAAAAGCAGGTTATGACGACAGAGGAATTCCCAGCATGCAATACAAACTATCCAGCAAGCTGCGGTTTATATTATCTGTGCCTTTTATTATGCTATTAATATTAACCCCCCCCCATGCACCCACACAGAACACACTATGGGTGGATCCCAATAGATCCCCTCCTTCCTCCCCTTCCCTTTCTCATTATCAGAATTATTCTACAAGCAAGTGATCTGGAGGAGGAGACAAAAAAGGACAAATTAAAAAGGACAATCCAAGAATCATGTGCAAGCATTTGGAAAATTCATTTGCTAATGTCATACCGCTACTACCTCCACAGCTGGTATGATTAGTTTTTCCAGACACATTCAGAGATACACTCCTCAATCCTTACTCTGGTGAATGAATCTAACCAGAAAATTTGAACAAATCTGACTCTACAACATTGTTTGGTTAACATACTACAGTACATACTACATAAGCGGAACATTACAGGGAGTAGAGGAAAATACAAAATGCAATCCAGGAGTTTGTTTATTAATACTATGAGACAGGATTTTACAACTCTGGGAAGTATATAAAGCCCTCTTTCTTGTGGAGAATACATGTGTGTTTTAGCAGCACCCTCTGTTGTAACTATTGGAGCAGCAATAAAATGATGGCAAAAATATCATTTTCAGGATGATAGAGAAAAAGGAGGCAGTAAAGCAAGCAAGGAGGGGTGATGATGAACCCCATATTACAGTAGAAAATGGTCATCTGCACTTTCAACTGCTTGTCCAAATTCTGACGTGTGGTAATTTGACTTATTCCAGTTTCAGTCCTCCCTGTCATCTCCTGCTGCTAGAGCACATTTTCAGTTAGTACACCTTTGTCTCTTTCCCAGTCTAAAGAGGACAGTACAGGAAGTGCATTTTTGAGCAGAGTGGTGCCATGCAACTCTGTTATACGGTTTTAAAGTCACTGTACAGCTGTCCTACAAATTGTCATGCTGTGGTGGTTTGACAGAGAGATAAAGACAGTCCTGAGAGGACATCAGTATGGGATGACTGCCTGCTTTCCGACTGAGAAAACTATAATTTTTTGCCACATACTGATCTAACTGCTCTGAGAATACAATATTGCTAAAAGTCCTGTTTCAGTCACCAGTTGATTACACGTTGTCCACCATATGTTTTTGACACTACTGCACTGACTATAGTTCAATCTGTGTATCATTTGTCTTTGTCTTTTTTTTAAGACTTAGCTGGCCAGATAAAAATGTAAACATGTATTTATTTATTGTTTATTGTTGTATGGCGGTATGAAGTGCAAAGATTCTGTTGGGGGACAAAAGAAATCATGTAGCAGCTCAACCGAATAATAAAAAGTTAACCATTAAAATGAGACACGTAACGGGTTGCTGAGCTGCTTCACTCTTGGTTTCATGTTTAATCACCTTGGAAAAAGATTTATTCTCTGTGACAATTACAACTGTAACACGAATCCAATTTCATGAACATAACTTGATTTCCATATGATTTGGAAAAACAAATCATTACCTGAGATAAATTAGCCATTGTCATTCCAGTGTTTCATTTATCACAAATCACAAATTTAACCTCTTATATAGTGGTGGAATATATACATGTTTCATCATGAATGATTAACATATTGAAATGTAATAATGGGAATAAGATAAGTTAATCACAGTGAAAGACACACAACCTATTCCCAAATGATTCACATCTACCACTGCCAATGGATACAAACCCTAGATTTTTTAACTGATTCCATACTGACCACACTTTTAACACTGCTCCATATAGTCTCTGAATGTAAATCTTTGTATTTAAATAATGAAAAATAGAATATGAGGATACACATTATTTTCATCAGAATTAGAAAGCCAAAATTAATCAAAATAAATTTATCAAAATGAAGTTCATAAATGTCTGTGTCAGCCTTTTAAAGTACACATTTATATGCCAAACTTAGACCTCATTGGGAAGTTATTTTCAGTGAGTTGTGTGTTACAGTTTTGGTTCTACAGGCTTTCCATGCAGTCATCCATCATGGCAGCAGTAGGCTGTTCCTTTTGACAGAAGCTGCAGAAACAAACTACATGATGGACAGCAGCAATACTGTACCTGAAGGGTTGTTTAGTCTAAGGAAGAGACCTCTGCACTACCTGACAGATGTGATGAGCACCAAATCAAACAACTAGTCCCCACAATATATAAAAACATTGATCTGGCCAATGCCAAGACATTGGCTGTGTATGGAATTATTCTACATTTACTACCTTGTACACTATATTTTTCTTCTGCCATTTTATTTGAGTGTCCAAGTGTGAATTGCATTATATAAATCACACATAGCAATTGATCTGAAAACTACCCAGAATGACCTTGGATGTTTCTAGAGCCAAGGTGATTACTGTGTTTCCAGTAACTATGGTCTTACGTAACCTGAGTAACCATAGCAAAACTTAAATTGCTTAAAACCAATATGGCTTCCTTTAGCTAAGTAACTGAATATGTAAGTTTGTCAAGCAGTGGTGTTTTATTCTCTTGAGCTGTCAAACCAGAAACCTGCACTATGAAGCAAGATTTGGGGTTAGCGAGGTAACTTTAGGTTTAACTGGGTTTTCAGTTCTACGACAGTGGTTCATTTCTTACTGGGGTAAATCACCATGGTAACTTATGCTGCATGCCTAATCTGCTCCGGAGCAGGTTATGTTGGAGATAACAGATCAACACGTACAAAAACACAGCCTACTGACCAATCAATTCTCACGGAAATTGGCATCATCAATAGAAATGAAGTGGGGTTCAGGGTGCGGATCATGAGGGGAACTCTTTTTATATGAGAGATAGTTTCTCGTCAAAAGGACTTATCTGTGCCAGCTTCTTGCAAGACATATCAAAGCCATTTCATTGTGCTTTTGTATCCCAATATCATCCTACAACACAGACTGATTGAAGCCATGAACTTATAAGATATGAATGTAAGTCTATTTATTGCTAAATTATGTTTTTATATTCATTTGATTGGGAAACCCTGGGTTGATTTACCAAGTTGACAACCAGTTTTGTGTGACAGCTTAGCATGATCGCGATTGTTAGGATCAGTGAAGCCGGATAACGAAAGAAGATCCTGGGAATGTTGAACTTGCTTTGTAGTACAGGCCTCTGGAGTGATGACAAATTACCAAAAAATATTTATACACTGAAAACTGAGCAGTTAAAGCCAAATAAAATAATAAAACCTATTAAATTATGCTCTATGTTCCCTGTGTCACATTGTCTACATGCTATTTCAAACGACTGTCCGTCCCACTAAAAGGAAATTATGCAGAAAATACAGCCATACATCATCTTTTATCTCTCTCGACAGTAATAATTGTGTAAATCCACATGCTACACTTTATAAAACATGACATAAATCCCACTGAATGCCGTTATGATATCCTAGAATCTGGTCTGCTGTGATCTTATGAATTATTTCGAGGTAAGGACCATTTATCATTTTCAACAGATTGCTCACGAGAATAGAAGTCACATTTCCCAGTTAGAACTCAAGTGTGATCCATTACAAGTGTGTATTTCTGTGTGTGTGTGTGTGTGTGTGTGTGTGTGTGTGTATTCTGTGCAAGGTTTCCTCTTGAGGCCAAAGTATTTATGAGACTCTCCAATGTAATGCTAATGGATTCATTACCTACTTAACTTATACAGTGGATATGTGTGTGTGTGTGTGTGTGTGTGTTTGTTCATGCATGCTTGTGTTAGCATGAGTGTTTTTTATGACTGTGAGTCAAAGCATACTGTACGTGTCTGATCCCTCTCTTTGTGCTGTGACACTGTTTTTACTGTGTGAAGTGACAATAGAAATGCCTCCTGTTGAGAAAGTGAAGGGCCTTAATTTTTGATGAGCACTTTGAGCACGTGTGAATAATTGATGTCAGTCTTCTTCACGGGTAACAAAAACCCCCATAAAGGCTTCATTCAGCAGTAGGTTGGTGGTTGGTTGAACCACAACTTGCCTAAATGGCAACCCACAGAGATTACTATTGATTGCTGCACACTCACAGTGGTAATATGACTCAATTAAGCCCCTCTCAGACATGAACATTGATCTGTTAAAATAATTGCTGCGTGGCTTTCAGACATACATCTTATGTAGACAAGTGACAGCACCGTTACAGATAGAGCAGCGCTGTTCGTGCGATAAGAGAGATCTACAGCCCTGATTTCCTCCTCAGCACGGCGGAAGGTCTGCTGGAGAACAAGAGCGAGTGCTAAGTAATGACATCAAGAGAAAAGACCGTTCACACCAGTTGTCTTAGTGATGAAAGACAATACTACTTTGCAGCTGATTGAATGTTTACCCTCAAAGCTTGACGGACATCCATGCTCGTCCGTGCTTCATTAACCCAACTAGAAGTTGTCTAAGCACCTGTAAGCTCCAAGATCATCTTTCTCATAAACTACATAACTCATTAGATATGAGTAAGGATTTATACAATCCAGTAGTGCTCAAAAAGCTAGTTAGGACTTAAAAGTTACCAAAAAGTTTATTTTCCATTTTACTGATATTCTTCTGACTTTGTAGGTAAAATGTTTTTTGCTGGATGTTCAACATGGCTGCAGGAACATATTCCAGAGTCTAACTTCACCGTCCACGGCTTTCAGACAGTATTGGCTGACAGCGATTGCAGACTGAGGGGTAAGAAAAGAGGAAGGGGATTGCAATGCTTGTAAACAACAGATGTTGTAATCCTGGACATATTACTGTGGAGGAGCGTCTTTAGCACAAATATTGAACTGTTAGCCATGAGTTGGTGTCCATACCATTTGCCAAGTGTGGTGGCAAAATGTCTCTCTATTATATTTCTTATGATTTAATATGCTTTGCTTTAATAACTGTACGTGAATGTCTGATAATGTGTACTCTCTGCACTTAGATCATTTCTGTCAGTATCAGCTCTGTCGTAAAAGACAGCCTCGGGTTGATTAGAAAACTGGAGACAATTTTCTTTGGAAACTAAGAACAGTCTGACCTGTGTTCTTATCCCAGGGTGAGAACACTGAGACAGATGGATGAAAGTGGGGTAGAGTTGACTTGATGTCTTTCCTTTGTTGCTACATGTTTATGAAGTTATAAGTATGTGACTACATTCAACCCTTCGGGGTCAGATGCTTCATTTGCTCATTGCGTATGGAGCTCTGTCCTTTCAGCTGAAATATAGAGTTGGACTGTGTGAATTCTTTTCAGTGAACTACTTTCTGTGAATTACTTTCAGTGAATTAGGCCTGCTTAGTGAAATAATTTTGTGGACCTTTTTACTTCACTTTCCTTTTCTTTCTTTCTTTCTTTTATTATTATTTTCTTTATTGTGATTTAGTTAGTTGCTTTATTGAAATTATCAAAAGACAACGACTTGTTGAATCATCATTTATTTGCTCACTTCTCCAAGGGAAATAAGGAAAATTTCCACGA
>JAVQJL010077931.1:0-22602 GCA_036024295.1 Nannoperca obscura
ACTGTTCACACCGTTCACTTGATTTGGATGTAAATCCCCTCAAATTAAAGCTGATTAAAGCAGTTTAAGCACATCTTGTTTGTTTCATTTCAAATCCATTGTGGTGGTGTATAGAGCCAAAAAGATGAGAATTGTGTCGATGTCCCAATACTTATGGACCTGACTGTACTATTTACTACAAGTCATACAGCACAGATGCAATATTGTAATCTTAATGAATTCCGATTCTTAATCAAATGAATGCAGTTCCCCCAACCATAATGTTACATGTAGCATAATAAAGAATTTACTTCTTCACATAATGTGTAAAATCTTTGCACATCCACGATAAACCCACACAGGTGATCTGAATTATTTTGTCTATCTGAAATCAGTGTGAAATGTATGCACTATGTAGTGCCCTCAAAACCCCCCACAATGGAATAAAACCAGTAGCATCCATAGCATGTTGCAAGTTTCTGCTAGTCAAGCAGTCAAGTTGCGTTGCAGCAATAGTTGAGCCTGCTTCACCTTTTTTTGCCACATGACCCTGTGTTGTTTTGAGAGAGTGCCCTGCATCGGCACCCACGCTGCACCACCACCAGCACCACTCCACTCAAATCAATAAGTATGCATGTAAATATGTGTTACAAAAAGAAGTTGAAGTGAATATTTTTTCACACAAAGCTCAAGTCTGAATGCAGCCTTACTGGGACACTTGCATAGAACGGATGCAATGGTTAATGTTATAAGTAACACCTGTACATTTCCTGCTATGACAAGTCAAAATGTGTGCTGTGAAAAAGGCTTGTAATGAATGCGTGAAGGAGGGTGTGTTTCAGACACGTGGCACACTCACACAATGTCAGCAGAATAAGAAGAGCGGGAAAACAGACTTATTCCAACTTGGCACTGTTCAAACATTACTCCAAGATGGCTACCCCGATAGTGTTAATATTGGGTTTTATTTATATGTAAATGACCGTGCTGGAGGTGTTGCAGCCATTTTGCCACAGGTTTGTTGGCACTTCTGTAGCTCTTTTCACCAAGTGGGAGATACTGTACAAAATTCCCAATATCTCCAACTGGGAATTACATCTCGGTGGCTCAACATTTTCTCTGACTGGGCTGCTAGTAATTACAGTGTGAGCAATATGATATGACTGCGGGAAGCCACCTCTCAGATCTGTGAGAGTACAGGCAGTACTTGAATGACATCACTGTGACTCTCCTGTTATTCTGGTTGCACCTGATAGGAACACATTACACCTTTTATCTTATTAGCGTATGAGTCCAGTGACACCACCCTCAACATTAGCAGAGGTCTAATCAGCCACAAGAAGTGAAAACACCTGTGTGTGTGTGTGTGTGTGTGTGTGTGTGTGTGTGTGTGTGTGTGTAGTGCCTTTAAGGTAAATGTATACTGCCCACATAAATAATGCAACATAGGAGTCTGACCAAAGGTGCAGATGTGTTCAGCCCCCCAGAGGAAGGAAGGGGGGACTTTACTGTATTCCTCAATCTGTGTGGAAACTGTGTGAAATGGAGTCATCGGGCAGTCATGTGACAGAGTTGAACCCCTCTGAATCTCAGAGAACACATTATCCTTTCTCCCTCACCTGGTCCTGTCTGGTTGACCAGAGCCAGTCCAACACAGCCGTTCTGACAGCCGAACGCTGAGAGCCGGCGGCCAGCAGGTACACCCAACACATCCAGCCACAGCACACTGCAGGGAGGGAGGGGAAACACTAGCATTAAACACATATGGATCAGTACATTTAGTCCAGCAGATGTGTTGACAGTATTTGCTTACTGACGGGACAGTAATGAAACACCACTTTTCTGCCTTCAGCTCATATGCAGTATTGATGCTGTGGTTTTTATGCTTTCTCCATTACAGTGTGGCTTTGTAAATGAGATATGTGGGGTTTTAACTTTAACACCCCCCATTTCCTGATTCATCACCTCCAATATGGATTACTCAGAGTCCTGTCCGTGGTACCTGCCAAAGCCCTACTCCGCTGCCAGGGTTCTCACTCGCCCTAGCAGCACATCACCCCCACCCATATCCACATATTAAAAACACCTCTTCACCAAGGCCTTCACTTAATTAACTCTGTTATCCCTGTCAATTATTGCTACTATCATTTTAAACTCTTGTGTTATTTGTTTTGTCTGCCTCCTTATGTGTAGTGTCCTTGGGTCCCCTGAAAGCCACTATAAAAATGCATATTTTTATTCTTAACATTCTTGTGTATACTTGAACCACTGGCTGAGTATGAACAGAATAGTCTTTTCAGTGAAGATTTAAGAATTAAGTAATCAGGATTATGCAGGAAAATCATGAGACTGATTACCACACAGAAAAACAATGGCAGATACAGAGCAGACAGAGCCAAAGAGACTAACTTGCTGGGCAGTTGTTGCAGTTCAGGGAAGAGTCTCTCCACTGGTTGCTCTTCAAACTGGTGGAGGGAGGCGTTCTGAGGGAAACAGGAGAGTCAGGCTGAGCAATGCTTTGATGTTGATGCTGTATAATGAATCAAAGTGAACATCTCCTGCAGATATGCACAACACATTACCATCTTGTTTTGTCTCTCTAGCTAGGAAAATAACCTTCTGGACGCTGTCGTCCTTTTTAACCGACCTTTCATCATTTCATAACAGCTTCATGTGGTGTGATTGTACACACACGCAATACTGATGTACTGGTCGGGTTTATTGAAATGTGAAATACCCCAAAAAAATTAGGATTACTAATATGTTAGATTTTTTGTGTCAATTTCCAATCCATATCTTCACAGAAAAGCAAAAAAATGGCACTCAAGACTGTCAAATACTTGTAATATTAATGTAATTAAAGGAGATAATAGTTTAAATAAATATAATAAAATAACGAGATATGTAAATGAACACTCTGTCTACTTTTGAAAATTGTAGGTATTAAATTATATATATACTTAGACCTGAGAACATATAGGCACAAAAACACATATTTACATGCATACATTTATACAGAAATAACTTTATTTATAGAGCACAAATGTGCTTCAAATAGAAAAATGGCATACAAGAGCAAGCAAGGGCAGAATTAGAATAAAATAATGAGCAAATAAATAAATAAAACATACAAGTCAGATAAAATCAGGATATGTTTTCTGATCAAAGTAGGTTTTTAGAAGAGACTTAAAGGAAGACACTGACTCCTTATTTCCTCAGGCATTTCGTTCCAGAGCCTCAGGGCCCTGGTGGCAAAAAGCTCTGTCCCCTTTAGTTTTTAGTTGAGACTCTGGGAGAGATAGAAGACCCCTGCCCGTGGATCTCAAGCTACACACAGGTTCATATGGGATTAAAATATAGTCTGGAGCCAGGTCATGAAGAGCTTTAAAACAAACAGGGAGCCAATGTAAAGACGTAAAACGGGTGCAATGTGATCGTGCCTATTGGTTCTGGTTAAGAAATATACAGCTAAAATAAAGGATTAAAATCTACATGTCATCATGGTTCATCTAGTGTGTGGTCTGACCTCCTTGTACAGGTGGATCCTCTGGTCATGCCCACTGAGCAGAAACACTGTCTCTCTGCCTCCATCGTCACACTGCACTCTGACAGAGAGGGGAGGGTGCTGACATTTACCATCCAGATACATTCTGTCATGTCTTCTGTACGGAAGCTGCTGACAGACAATATGGCAGCCACAAAAGCACTAAAACCCATTCATGAAAACTTGTATGACGTCTGATCAAAATATCCCAGTTAAGTCAGAGATGGAGTTCTTAATACAAGCCTTCCATGCAACACAAGATCAAGAATGGAGTATATCATAAAAGACTAAACAGAGGCGACACATAGGAGAGACATTAGAAAGTAATAGTGGTAACAGCACTTCATTTCTGCAGTACAAGTAATGTTTCAGTAAGAACAGCACTAGAATATAAAACGTGATATTCTATGAAAATATATTCTATAAATATATATAAAAAATTATATATACTAAAAGAAGTGTGCAGTTTGTTTTGAGTTTTAAATCGATTATAATCAATGAGCTCAATGTGCTGTTGAAGTAGAGAAGAGTTCTGATATTGCATATGTGTTAAAGAAACAAATATGTCAAGAAAACAAGCCTTGATGAAGGTGTTACTGAGACACATTGCATTTTTATTCATGTCATATCATTGTGTCTATAACAACATTTTCTATTCACAGAGTCGCCTCATAATATGCAGTTGTTTATCACTGACACTGCATCTGCTATAGAGGCCATGTTTTACACTGATTGGACTGTCACTCTGCTCTGTTGTACTTTGCAGTATTTTGTCCACTCTTGGGATCCTGTATGAAATTTTCCTCACAGCTGATTGGTCAGGAGTTTACATGTGTTTTTGTCTGCAATCCTGAACCAAACCTTCTCCTTGCAGGTTTGACCTGCAGCGGTAGTTACCATGGCAACTAAACTCAGTGTGGAAATTGTGTGAACTATCTTTCTGAGGCTGAAAAGCCGGGTGGCCCCAAAGCTAGGTGCTAAATGCCTCTGCACTTAGCTTTTTCTGTCTATTGATTCATAGACCTCTTTTCACAAAAGTAGCTCATAAGGAGGAAGCCAAGGTTCCGTGGCTCGGGATTCTTGGAACCACGGTCCTATCTATGGCCAGCCCATGATTCCAGTAACGGAAATAAACAGTAGGAGCAAGATGGCAGATCACATTGATCGCCTGCACGCCTGCTATTCATTTTCAGGTTCCAACCCAATTTATTTTTAAACAAAAGGCTCCAAATGGTTCACCATTAGACATGAACCAGAACGGAACCAGTACCATGTTGGTGGAAAATGGGTAAAAAGGATCACAGCTCTGCAGCAGCAAACTTACTCTGTGTGGTACAGCTGGAAGGGCGTGAACTGCAACTCCAGATTCAGGCAGCTCTCTGTTCACAGACACACACACTAACATCAGCATGTGAAACATATGTTAGAGGGTACACCGTGCACATAAGGACACTGATTCACTCACGTGCAATAGACTCCAGGTTGAACTCTGAGCCAGGCTCATAGTCACAGTAGATATTCAGGAACGGTGTGGCTTTGTCACCAGAGTCCTGCAGGAGTTCAGTCATAATTCACAAAGTTTCTAAAATTGTAGAAAGGATTTACAACCCTTACAGTAAAGTATGACTCCTGAACATAAATACGAAAATACCTTTACAAATGTGATGCCCACCACCAGGCCTCTTTTGGGTGGAGACTTGTTGAAGGCATCAATTGATACAATCTCTGCATCAACTAGATAAAGAAGACAAGATCAAATATTTGCAGCATCAACCAACATATATGGGAGACAACAGAGCCGCAGCACACCTTTCAGGACTAAATGACTGAGTTACAAAAACTGCATTACTAAAAATAAAATTGACAAGTGGCTACTGCATGTGGAACTGTAAGTTATGGTGAGGACATTTTAAAATTGGCTTCTCGTGAATTGGTGAGCTTCACATTCCCTTTTCATGTATGAACATAAATACAGAAAAATGTCTCGCTCCTGATACAGCATATATTATATCATATATTATGATATACTGTACTATTACAAAGACTGTATTGATTGTTTAGCTTTGAATATTTTTATTATTGTACTTTTGGCTGTATGGCCTTCTATACGTAGCCAATACCTTTAAGACGTAATGGAACTCATTGTACTTCACAAGTGTTTTTTCTTTTATTTATATCATATAATTTCGTTTGCTTACGTACTTGGAAATTTTGCTTTTATGTTTACTGCGTTTATTTGTACTTCTTTCACTTAAAATTAGAATGTAAGCAGTGGTGGGGAAAGTACTCAGGTCCTTTACTAAGTAAAAGTATAAATACTAAATATTAGCTATATGTACTTAAAGTATCATAAGTAAAAGTATGCAATCTACAGAAAGTACCTCTGTCAGTGTTATACTATGATAATACTAAATTACTGATTACTAATAATGAACTACTGTTTTAATTTGAACTAATCTATATACTGTTGGGTAGTTTCATCTACACAATGCAACATTTTATAAACTCATATGTTTTGTATGTAAAATACTAATCAGCAAAGTTACATTTTAAATAAGGTAGAAAACAATAAAAAATGTATAGTGATTATTTTAAAAATCACTATATTCCTAGAGGGCCAATGCACGTGACAGTGTTACAGAGAACTTATTCTGCTCTGAATATACAGAGATGTTTGTGGACCTCCGTGTTGTTAATGTACTTTAAGCAGATGTTACTGTGGTCAGGGTTTCTGTGAGTACCTGGTATGTAGGTGAACTGAACCTCCTTGGCCACAGGTCGGATTTTTTGCTGCAGCTCCTGGTATCTGAAACACACCACCTTCCCTTTGAGAGTGGCCGCTAACAGCTCCTGCTCCCCGGCCTGACACAGCCCGTAAATGTTGCTCTGCGAGGGGAAGCGGCTGCAACTGTCTTCCGCGAAGGGATACGACTCTCGGAGCATCCTGCAGGATGTAACTAAAGTCACGAATTTGATGAGAAATGTCAAGAATTTAGGGTGTTCATTGTTGTTTTGTTGCAGCTCCGTTCTCCACTCACGCTAGCGTCAAGTTAGCTCAAATAAGAAATACAATTTTCACTTATGTCACTTATTTCAAAATAATACATACACTCTTGACAAACACTCGTGACACTTGGTCCAGTGATAATGAATTCGCTTTTATTTTGAAGACAAAAATTAAAAGTATCCGATATTTTTCTGGCCTATTCTCAAGAGCTTGACCAAACTATCATGAAGCAAAACATCCGGGTTTGGGAGGAGTTGCGTTCAAGTTTGTAAGATAAATAGCTTTTAGTGCTTATAAACGGCCCAGCAACGAGGAAAGTTAGGGCCATTCCTGACAAAAGTACAATATAAAAATGTATCCAAGTTCATCAAGCTGGTTTTCTGGTTCTTTTACCGATAGTTTTTTTTGTGTGTTTTTGTTTGCATGTCTGATTCTTAATTCTGTCGCTGAAACATTGCTCCATGCTGATTGATTTTTTAACAGCCACCCATCCACATGCAGAGTGAATTGGGTTATAACAGTTAAAATCATTTTTATACTCTAATTATTAAAATTCACAACATTAGTCGGTTTGGGACTTCTAACTGTGTAGTACAGTCTATAGTGAGACTCGGAACGTTGCTTTTCTACTTCATGTTGTAAATTGTGGACGGATTCGACGCATCATCTGCGTAATTCTGCCATCTACAGCCCAAATCAAGGCACTGATTTTTTTTCCTTTAAAGGTGATTCTGTTACAATAACCGATGTCTAATGATCTCTTCTTATTTTCTAGTTGCATCTATCTCTGCTCACTCATTCTTTTGTGCACTTTATTGACAATTAGACATTTATGACCCAGTCTGCGTTTTATCCAAAAAAGAACATTATCATTATCATTATATAATTAAATACCAAACAGATACCACAGCAAACCCTTCAGATACAAGAGTCAAACATGATAGTACAGATAATTCTACAAAACTACAATACTGTAGGTGTTAAAGTATTGATATTATTGTGTATTGTAGGCATTTAGATGAATGCAAACACACTACTGTGTGTAAGACTAAATATAAAAAATTACCCAACCATAGACAGTCTGGAGGAATATGATAAGAAGAAAAATGCTTTCATTAGGGCTGCCTATCCAGCAACACCTACAGTACATCACATTAAAGACAGTGAATGTTTGTCCAGCAGATGTCAGTGAAAACTCACTCTTCAAGTTGTCAATCAGACTGGTCAGCTCTACTCCTGATAAGCAGGCTGGCCCAAAGATAGAAAAGCTAAGCTGCAGCCTGATATGCTGCTGGATTTATATTGACAAAAAGCAAATTTAATGTCCAGTCTAACAAAAGTTCAGCTTAAAAAAACAAACAAATTATCTTCAACTGGAGCTTCCTCAGGAAAGCATGTGACTGGGATATAACCAGACACAAACACAACACCTTGTAGAAGAAATGATCACTTTTTATGTTTTAATTCTCTTTTTAACATTTTAACATTTTTCTCATCTGTTTGCCTTTCTCTTTCTCACACATTTTTAAGCAAGCAAAGAGGCAAGATAGTGTCACAGAAGATTTTGAGTGAAACTTGCACACAGGCAGTCTATAGCCAAGCCTGGGATGAGTGTCATCTTGGCTCAGCCTAAACTTGACCTAATGCCCGCCTTACCAGCCAGTGCGTTGCCCTCCTCTGCCTCAGTGAACCTGAATCCTCATCCTCACCAGTGTCAGAACAATTTATGGGAAGTCACTGCGAAGACAATGATTGTGTATAACATACAGGATTGACAACTGTGCAGAATTCTGTGAATTAGAGGTGCAAAACAGGTACAGATGAATCGAACAGAGTTTTGTTTGCACCTGAACATCTGTCATCAGTTACCTTAAATGGAATTTGCTAACTGAGATACCAAACAAACAAAAACACAGGTAAAGAAGCTCTCTGAAAAAGACAACAGTCTCTCTTCTATTACAATAAACACATTTGATTAATTACAAGTTGAAGACCTCAGCTGTAACTCATGTGAACTAATTCTTTTATCAGTTTGGTGGCTTTCTATGGGGCATCAGTAAGAGGACCTTTGTATTCAGGTGTGATGTGAAAGCCTTTGTCTTCTAAATAGTCAAACAATGTTCCAGCTTTGTAGTCTGCTAACATTCTGTTGGTGATTACAACTTTCCTTGTACGGAAAACCTGATGTGTTAAAAACAAAGCAGACAAAGAAGACAAGGGAAAAAATCAACACCTGTTGCTGTTTTTATTGTGTGACCAGCACATGTAAAGAGGACAATAATACAAGGGGAATATAAAAAAGAAAATTAAATACATTCTAGCATGTTCACTGATGATAAATGGTATACGTATTATGGGATGGTTTTCCTACAGTGGTTACTTACTTTAATGTCTGAAATGCTTGCATGCTTTATACTCTTATTGGATGCACAATATAAAGAATTATTTAGGGGACAGAAATGACTAAGTTATCATATATCATATTCAGTTTCAATAAAGAGAACATTTATCAACAACAGCTTCTACTGTAATACATATTACAAAGTAATAGTTCACAATAGAGGAAGTTTGTTTTTTAAAAGTGATTTAGCCTTCTGGACACTCTGGCATATCTAGGAATGGGGCAGTAAAACCTTAAAGAGAAATAATGAGTGAAATTGCACAAGGGTTAAACACTTCTCGCAAACGCTACTTTTGTGTTTCTGATCATCGTCAAGCTAAATAAAAGGAGGTGAGGCCCTGCGAGCTGCTGCTCCGTATTGTGACAGTTCAGAGGTGGTGGTGTGTTACACCCCCACTTCTCCTAATACCACCTGCTAATCCATCTGTAGGATTACTGTCCACTGTAATCACTCATCCTCCACACTAACACACCTCACCTCACCGTGCAACTCCTGACTCATTACACACACACACACACACACACACACACACACACACACACAACATGAATGTACCTTGCATAAAAACTTTATTGTAGCTGTAGTTTTATTTGGCATCTTAACATGTGAATGAGGTTTATCATCAGGTATCAGTTCTAAGCTTTATTGAGTCATTCCCTTCACAGATAATAATACTGACTATTTGTATAATAGCACCTTCATGCAGAGATGCAATGCTTCTAGTGCTTCACAACACAGACTGTAAGCAGAAAATAAAAATAATAAGTGCAATGTTGTCTATAATACCATAAAACACAGAAAACAAGAACAATAAAAACAATAGGAAATTATATAAATAGGAAAAATACAAACTTCAAAAGATAGGTCTTAAATGTATTCTTAAAAATAACATGAAAGTAACTACTGGAAATTATTTATCACGTACTGTTCTTAAATAGAATTTTAAGGTATTTGTCCTTTATACCTCTACTGCACTACATTTCAGAGGGAAATATTGTTTGGTTTTTTGTACTCAGCTACATTTATCTAAAAGCTATATTTACTGTTTTTTTATTTATTTATTAAGATATTACATCAAGAAACATAATGATCTTAAAGTACTCTGTATTGTTTTTGGCTTATGACCCCTTCCATAAAAAGGTTGACGACCCTTGTTGTGTTACCTAACTGTATATAAAGGTGTTCAAACTAACTCCACCATGACCAACTACAACAGTAAAATGCTGATGCATCCGTCAAATAATAGAGTTTGCACTGGAGTTTGCTGTTGTAAGATCCAAAGGGTGGGCATTCCAAAGTTTCTTATGTGAAACATTAGAAACCTCTTAAAGAAGTGGAAGACCTAAGCAGTGGAAGACCTAAGAGTTATAATTGGAACACAAAATGAAAGATAGTTACTGATACATGGAGGTTTAAAGTTTTATTACACTTTTTGACAATTGTTAATACACATTTCTCTATACTGAGTTTGCTTTTTCAAAACTCTTCACACTGTTCTCTTTACCAACATGCAGCTCAGCACAATAGTTATGTAAATGTGTGCAAAATGGAGTGTGAATTCACAGAGGATTGGTGGTGGCTGAGTTTGAGTGAGAAAACAGTATGAAATTAGTTTAAAAGCAGTGAAAAGTGATTCACAGTTTACTCCATAGTGGCACAGTGGAATCTAGGCTAATATATACATATACCATATATAATAAACAATTGAATAATAAAATAATTATACATTTAATCCTGATGATGAGATTTTAAAATATCATTAAATTAAAATTATAAAATATAGCTGAAATACTTTGACATTTTGGGGAATATACTTACAGCTTTCTTGTTATTACAGACATTAGAATGGTATCAATGTAATTCAATTCTTGGCCAGAAAGTGAAAATGTGTATTTCCCAAAATATCAAACTAAATATGATAATAATGATACAATTATAATATAATATCTTAAAAAATGCCAGACAAGTAAAACATGTGTAAACATACTGACATCTTTGACATATTCTATGGAGTGAATATAGTCTCAGTGTGATTTGTAAATGTGTATTCCATGATTTGTAACAAAAAAACAAGATTTGAGAAGTTTAAGTTAAAAATATGTAAGTTAAATATTTAAAAATCTTGTTTTTCATTTGCAAATCTTTTTTTTATCAGTTACAAATCTTTTTTTTCAGTTATGAATCTTGTTTTTCAGTTATAAATTATATAATACACATTTACACATCACATTGAGACTATATTCACTCCATAATATACTGTTGTTAATTGAGACATCTGACATGACAGGAGGAGTTACAGCAAACAAGAACTCATTCAATATACATATGTATGGGGCCAGATCAGTGACAGTTACATTTGGCATAAAAAAAAGTTGGCTTTGAAAACAAAATGTGAACTTGACATTTTTTGTGTTTTTCAATGACCATGTTCAGATGTTTTCTTCATGTCACTTTTTTCAGTTTTTGGGTTCATTTACGATGTCTGGTTGTTGTTTTTTTACAATGTCTGTTTTTTGTTTTTTTTTATGATGTCAGTTTTTTTGTTTAAACTTTCTGTCACTGTTTTGGTGTGAAGAGGAGGGTTTGTGAGGAAGCACCATGAGAACATGATTGACGTATAATCTGCATACTAAAAAAACAAAGAAACTGAAAAAAGAGTGACATGAAGCAAAAATCTGAACATGGTCATTGAAAAACACATCAGAATGTAAAGAATATCAAGTTCACATTTTGTTTTCAAAGCCAGACTTTATTTTCAATGCCAGATGTAGCTGTCAGTGATCTGGCTCCATACACCTGCGTGTGAGTAATGTTTTCAATTAGACTAAAAAAAATGTGATCCTATCATTTGCAGGTTCTGCTGCACCTTCCTCCCACTGAGGGTCAGATTCATTGAAACAGGACATATTAAATCTGCAGGTCATATTGGGCTTTGGGGTGAGTCAGCATGTTGAAGATGCACACATCCTTATAGGTCATGGGTCTGAATGGCAGGGTGGATCGGTGTCAGGCCTACTAGCTGTCTATGTGGACCATCTCGTAAACCAGAGGGGCATGAAAGGGCTTTTGGCCACAATTTAAAGGTTTGTAATATGGTGCTTGGTGGTGTGGCAGACCTCGATGTGTGTACAGTCCTAACTGGACTGGTGGGTGGTTGGTGGTGGTCTGTGCTGAGCTGCTGGTGGCACCTGGTTTGCACAGAGGAGATTATTAGTGTGCGTCTGTGTGTGTGTGTGTATGTGTGTGTGTGTGTGTGTGCAGGGTGAGTGATTGGGGCTGACAGCAGCCTCTGTATTGCTGGCTGGCCTGCAGATTTAGCCGACCTGTTTTAGACACTCTAATCTGGATTAACTGCAGCAGTGTGTCAGTGGGGACGAGAACTGGTCCTTCTCCCGCCCTCTGCCCCTTCACCTGTTTCTCCTGCGTCCCGCTCACTTCCCCTACCCCTCCATACCTGCTCCTCCTTCCATCAGACAGACTTAGATGTACCTGTTCTCTTTCCTATTTCCATCCCCCTTCCTGTTAGTCGGCCTACAACGTGTTGAACACAAACTCTGTTCGTCCTTAAAATGAAAATGCTTGCTTGCATCAGTCTGACTGTGTCTCTGTGAGTGCAGATTTAGTGGGGGGAGGGAAGTCAAGCAGGGATTATACCAGCTCAGTCCTTTTCCCTACTTCCCTATGTGCTGTTGCAGCTGCAGGACGAGCTGTTCCACTACTGGGTGAAGATTGCATCACCACCATCAGCAATCTGGACATTGTTTGCCAAACATATATTATCTTTTTTTATCAGATAAAAAAAGTCTAAAAGAAATCGCACTTAGCAGGTATTTTTTAAATCCCACCTCAGAATCCACATGTTGGCCAGTGACTGCAGTGCTTCATAATAATAATTCTGCAATATTCAATTTAACAGATTGTCCTAATATCCTGAATGAAACAGTAACTTAATAAAACTCAACAATAAATGGCGAAAAGTTGAGAAAAAGTATTTTGAATTAGTTAAAAGCAGCAGTCATAATTAAAAAAAATTCAAAATAAAACAATGCTAAAGCATTTTTAGTCCACAGAAACATAGTGGGCCTCCAGGAATCCCATGCTTTTCTTTGTCCATTTGTATATAAAACTGTGTGTCTGTGTGCAGGCTTCCATTAGGGACCACCGCAGCTTTCTCCTTGCTCTGAATCCTCTGTCCACGTTGTTCTCTCTTCTTCTCCCTTCCACCCTCAGCTCCCCCTGTCACCACATTCTCAATCTTCGGTTCTTTTCTTGTCCTTCTTGTCTACACGACCCGTCCATTTCCCCCTTTGTGCGGCTACAGGTCCCTCCAGCCTCCTTTCTGCTCCACCACTGAACGGATTGCTCTGTCTTTCCTCCCTTTATCTGGAGATAAGATACTTACTTTTCAGATAAAGCATATTATGATAAATCAAATGAGCTTTGTCGGTTTTGTGCATCTGGGTGTTGGTGTGTGTGTGTGTGTGTGTGTGTGTGTGTGTGTGTCTGCATGTGTGTGTGTGTGTGTGAATGCAACATTTGGGTATGCAGCTGTTTTGGAGATAAATGTAATCTGTCAATTGTGTATGAATGTATGAAGTGCAGAAGATGCCCAGCAGGTTCATTGATCAGCAGGAGGGAAAAGGAAAAGGACGGAAGCTGAGAGAGGACATTTCTGCAGTTTTTTTCCACTTAAACAGCTAAACAAGAAAAGTGAAATATTTCAAAAATATTGTATTGTATACTGTGTAAAGTATTCAATATTTTTTAAAATGGTGACAAACTTACAGATTTAAAATCAACATCCCAAACTACTTTTTGTCACATAATGTAGATTTCTTGTTGTTCATGAACATATTTGCATTTTTTTTATAATTGAACCACTTCTTTGTAAGCTTACGAAGCTTGCAAAGACAAAGAATAAACTTTGTGTAAGTGAAGTTTGTCTTATTGCCTGTTACTGGGATACTCTACTGTGTGTGTGTGTGTGTGTGTGTGTGTGTGTGTGTGTGTGTGTGAGTGTGAGTGTGGTGGGAGGGGTTTGCTGGAGTTACTTGCTCCCTCTAATTAGCAGCGTGTGCCGGTAAGGAAACTCAGTGGAGCGACCTCACCAAGGAGCAAAGGCATCCAGGGGCCACTTCACCTGCGTGATGACTTAACTGTGTGAAACCTGACTCGGAGGAGCAGTTCGGATGCTCGGTGCGCTGCAGAGTGCTCTCCTAAGCTGACAGACAGCAAAAGCTCCAACTGCAGGTAGAAAAAAAACACTTTGACGGTTTCTCTGGTAAACTCCGGCGCGTCCCGCTTCTTTCCGCAGAGGCTTGGATCCGACGCACTGACTTGTTGCCCCAGCTGAGCTCTGCGGGGCCCTCGGCTGTTGTGTTGCGTGTCCGACATACAGCGACAGGACTTAAAGCCTGCTGTAAGGATGATGTCCTACATAAAGCAACCCCATTACACCATGAACGGGTTAAATTTGCCCGGCCCCGGAATGGATGTGCTACACACAACCGTCGCTTATCCATGTAAGTATAAACTTTATATTTTTTAAACCTTCTTTTGTTTTACTTTTAGAAATTTGTCTCCTCTTGTTCGAGTAATTTACACCTAAAATGATGCGTAAAGACGCTCCGGCTGTCCGCAACGCTGTGGCGAAAGAAAATAATTTTAAAGATGATAAGCAATTTGTCAGATAAAAAAGTTGGATAATAGTGGTTAGATGGTGAAATGAACTATAAGAATGTCATTACTACACTGCAATAGAAAGGAACAAGAAAATACATCATGTAAATATTTACTTTCGTTTTGAGAGATCGATTTTTTTTAATGAAATGTTCATATTTTAATTTCTACAATCATTTCCACATTACCCGGCAGATATAAAGTTTTAGTATGGACACATTTGTTAATGAACGGATACACTACACTAAAAAATGAAATTGAAACGCAGAAATCTGTGCTCACTACGTGTCTGTCAGGAATCAGACAAGATTCACCAGATTTATTTGGTTTCACACTTTCCCCCTCCAAACGTTCGCAAGCCGTTAATAGATAAAAATAGATTGACAGTAGATTGAGACGTGCTAAATGCCAAATTCCTCACTATACCTGTTCTGAAATAAATACACCTAGGCATTTATCTGTGTACCATGGAGGGCAGATACAATAGATGACTGTACAAAGTGTAGTTAAATGAATAAAATGTAAATGTTTCTTCTTTTCTGGGAAAACTGAAACTCTTCAAAGAGCCAGGTGATGAAATATGCTTTAAAAAGTGAGGATGATAAACACAATGAACTTTGAGGTGTCCATAGTTTTACTTGTTGTCATCTTCACACACACAGTTGGAAAACAACAAACCTACCAACATAATCCTTTAAACGACTGTTCCCTTTAAAATAAGAGTCTAAGTTGTGCTCATAATTCATGTCCTCTTTCTGTTGCTGCCAGTATAATAATCCCCTCTCTGGGTTTACAGCCACTCCCCGGAAGCAGCGTAGAGAACGCACCACCTTCACCCGGACACAGCTGGACATCCTGGAGGCACTGTTCTCCAAGACCCGCTACCCAGACATCTTCATGAGGGAGGAGGTGGCCCTCAAGATCAACCTGCCTGAGTCACGTGTGCAGGTACTGCAGAAGTAGGCCTCAGTGCTTGTGGGTTACTTTTAATGAGACGAGGCATCTTTACCTTTAAAAAAGGTAAAGATAAAAGACCTTTAAAAGCAACACACTTCTTCTGCTGAAGGAGTACAGCAGCATATGTATGCTATCTCCTATAAAAATATATATATATACACACACACTACTGGGGGTATAACACTTCAGTTACATATGTTACACTTTCTCACCTCTGTATTAAACTCCTCTAATTATTTACAACTCAAGACACATCCCAAGTCTAACAGTTGTTTTCTGTATTAACATGTATCTTTTTCTTTGTATCTCCAGGTTTGGTTTAAAAACCGCCGTGCCAAGTGCCGTCAGCAGCAGCAGCAGAGCAGTGGCCAGTCCAAGCCCCGCCCTCCCAAAAAGAAGGCCTCTCCAGTGCAGGAACCTAGCGCTCCTGATCCCGTTCCTAACCCCTCTGGCTCCTACAGCCCCTCCTCTGCCCAGTCAGGCCCCAGCCTGGCCCCGAGCTCCAGCACTGGAAACACTGCTGTGTCCATCTGGAGCCCGGCCATTTCGCCACTGCCCGATCCCCTGGCCTCCTCCTCGGCCCACTGCATGCAGCGGCCCTCACCTTACCCTATGAGCTACGGCCAGCCGTCCGCCTACACCCAGGGCTACGCCAGCACCACCTCCTACTTCACCGGCCTGGACTGCAGCGCTTATCTGTCCCCCATGCACTCGCAGCTGTCAGGCACCGTTGGCGCCCTCAGCCCCATCACCGTACCCTCGATGGGGGGCTCACTAAGCCAGTCCCCGGCCTCGCTGTCCTCACAGGGCTACAGCACTGCCTCCTCCCTGGGCTTCACCTCTGTTGACTGCCTGGACTACAAGGACCAGCAGGCCTGGAAACTGGGCTTCACCACAATGGACTGCCTGGACCACAAGGACCAAAACTCCTGGAAGTTCCAGGTCCTCTAGAAAGCGAGAAAGGGTGGAGGTTCATGTGCATCAACATGTCATGCGTGTCAACGAGTCCCATGTGAGATAGTGTGAAGCAGTTCAGCCAGAGGACTCGTTGTCTGTTTTTCAGTTTCTTGTTTGTAAGATTTTGTTTGATTTTCTAAAGGTGACCTCTGTAGAAATGCATTTTATTTGAGTGACTCTGGAGATTAAGGGACCAGTAACTGTCATCAATGCTGCCTGACTGCAAATCATAGCTGTTGTCTTCTTCATGCTACGTTAAATAAGAGAACAAAAGCCTTTAAAGAGTTTGGAATATAGGAATATACTGCAGTCGTACGTACGGAAACACATCTCTTCTTTTAAAATGACTCAGACACACACACACACACACACACACACACACACACACACACACACACACACACACCTGTTTCATTTTGTTTTAAACTTGCATTGTCATAGAGTGAAAAGTGAGCTGCTTTGACAGGAAGGAGCTCTGGAGACCTGTAGGTCACTTCCTCCTTCAGGGTTTAATTATTCTAAGCTGTTTATTATTATTTTATGCTACATTTAAATATGTCATTTGGTTACGTTTAGACATTTTTGAGCATTTGTGTTGCATATTACAGTGTTAGCCTTTAGTGTCCCATCCCAATCTGTTTGATGTAAAAATTAGATCTTCTGTTTTAGTTGTGTGACATATTAAAGTGATGTGTTCTTTACACGTTCGTGCACTGATAATCATTGAGATTCTGTGCTCTGAAATGTATTATAGTTTGTGTTTGCAACTGGCTGATTCTGATACAGTTACAGGTATAAATGGATCCACAGTTAGAGGTCAGTATGAAGACTGGACACAGTGCGTGGATGTAAAGTGGCCATGTTGTGGCCATGTTGTCTGGACCCGTCATGTTTGTCATATGGCCTGCATGGCTCTCACTGGTCTATCTTGGTTATTTTAGCTTATCTGATTCTGGGAGTGTCCCAATCCTCTTAGCCTCCCTTTAGCAATGCCCTAAGTGAATTAGTTAGGATTATTGCCCTGTCCCCCTCTGTCTCTCTCTGCCTCACCCATCTCACCCATCTCTTCCTCCCCTTCCTTTCTTGGCTCGGTCCTCCATCTTTTCTACCTTTGTCTATCTTTCCTGGCTCTCTTTGTCCAACTCTAAAGTTGTCTGCCTTTTGCGTCATTTCATGTGACACTAAATGTGTCCCACTTGTCCCACGCACACAAAAATAAACATCCAAAACATTGGAATCATTGACAACAATGCAGTTTAATAAAGCTATTGTACTCCAGTTGTTTTCATGATTTGTTCTGAGATTCCTGTCAGTGGTAACCCTTTTTTTCAACCCCTCCTGGACCCCACCCCCACCACTCCACCAATCTCCCCAACTCCTCTGACAACTTGGTAATCCCCACATGACCTGATTACTGCCACGCAAACTTAACTATGACATCAAATATATGAAAATATTTTTTGTGTGTGTTGTGGGAGTGTGTGTAGACAGTTAGAGAGGGTTGATTCTCTGTTACTGAACAAAGACATTTAACCACCCTCACTGATTTTGCCATCTTGTTAAAGTTAAAATGGATTGAAGATTTGTATTTTTAGAGCAGTATAAAATGATCAATAAATCTAACCTAAGATCTTATGGGTTTTGTTGTTTAGGATCAGATTGAATTTGTGCAAGTGAAATGCACGTCAGCTAAATGAATATAAGAGGCTTGACAGTATCACTCCTTGAAAGATTTCTGAAGTTCTATTTTTGTTGCAATGTCAATCTGATTCCTGTCCTCAACCTGATAAAATGTCACATTTTAATAATAAATTCAGATCGACTGCACTGAGAGAAGTAAGCGGGTAGCGAGAGACGTTTCAAAGCATTTTCTGCACTCAAAACTGACCTAATCCCACTCTGTTTAATCCCTCTGCCCTCGCTCTCCCTGGTGTGATTGGTTAATCCCTGCGTCTGCGCACCCTGATTGGTTAACCTCTCTTGGAGGGTGCAGTGCACTTGTAATCTTCCCCCTCGGCACTGAGAATTTCAGACAGACATTTGCGCTGTAATCCCAGAGAGGAGCAGATGTGATGGGGGGATGGACAGCACCAAGCAGACCTTGAGGAAGGTGAATGCTGGAAAACAAAAACACGACATACGGTATGAGAGGGAAACCTTGTGTTGTGAAAAAGTCAAACACAGTCCAAACATTGGTTAAAGGAAATTGCTACATGTCAAAAACACATACAGGTTTGATCTGATTTCAAAGTGGTGGAAAAAATCCTGTAGAGATCCAGCAGCTCAGATCCCCCTGAGGGACTGCAACAGACAGATGCTTTATATTCAGCTAGTTACCATGAAACCAGGTATGGTCACTTCTCCACCTACACAGGAAGTGATGTATAACTAGAATGAAATATGCACTGACATTTTGAACACAGTTAATGTTAATGTTAATTCATTTAACAAACAAGCAGAATTTACCCATGAAGCAGCTCTTGGTTACTGGGTGAACTACTAGGTTTCATAGGTAGATTAGCAACAATGGACCAAATGTATTAAAATGTAAAACTTTATTGCTGATAATGAAATCCAAGTGTTTCTCTTGTGTACTTCTTTCTGCTCCTCCAGTACCGACACAAACAGTGTACAGAAGTCTTGTCTTGTGTCCATTGTTTCATATTACTAGTGCCCGTGGAATGTGCTGCCTCTCTTGATGACATCTTTTAGCAGCACATAACTATTTGCATCAACCTTTAATGATTCTGACTTCTTGCAGTCAGTGGTGGAGGAAGAATTCAGATTCTTAACTTACGTAAAAGTACCTATACAGCAATGTGAAAATACTTCATTACAAATAACTTATTTAGTTAATGTATTATCAGCAAAAGTACAAAAGTAAAAATACTCCCAATGCAACCAAAATGGCAAAATATCTTACCACAAGAATGTGGATGACACACATATTTATATAACGATATCACCAGGCGACTATGGTCCTATACAAGCACTGAGTCAGTGCATTTGACAAATCAATGTATTGGATGTGCCAAACTTTCCTCCAGTTAACCAAAGATAAAACTGAAATGATCAAATAAAAGTCGTAAACGTTACAGACCACAAACCAGGCCAGACAACTTGGTGTAGTCATGGACATCTACATAAATTAAAACAATAACAAAATCAGCTTGCTGTCACCTTAATAATATATCAAGAATTAAGACTTATGTCGTAGCAGGATTTAGAAAAGTGTCTCCATGTGTTTATCTTCAGTAGGCTCGACTACTGTAAAAACTCTTAACAGGTCTCTAAAAGGTTGGACAGAGCTGCGGTCCTCACTAAGACCAAGAGATTGGATCACATCTCTTTAGTTCTCAGATCTTTACACTGGCTTCTTGTGTCAAAGAAGTGATTTTAAAACTGTTGGTTTATAGAGCACTGAATGGTCTGGGACAGGTCTGCTTACTGTCCTCAGAGTCAAAACTCAGTACGGAGAAGCTGCATTCAGTTTTTATGCAGCACATATCTGAAAACGGGTCTGCTCCTGTTCTTTTAAACCAGGGCTTAAAACTGTTTGTCTCAGTCTATTTGGATCTACGTTTATCTTCTATTTTAACTATCTAAGTCTTTATATATAGTCTTTAACCTTGCGTTTCCTAATGCCTTTCTGTCTTAAAGCACTTTGACTATCCTTGTTGAAAGGTGCTATGCATTTAAACTTGCCTTGCCTACACTGCAGTCACTCATATCCAAGCTTTCTTTTGGATAGCCACTGTAGCATATCAGCGAATCACTGTAAAGCAAATAAATGACACAAACAAGCATCTATTTGTTTTAACACCTATTTATTACCACCATAATATGAGAAATTTGGAAAATACAAAGATCAGCTTATTTATACGTCTGAAAATCTCAAGGAATAAGAAAAATATAAAAGAAAACAAATATGAGGTTATATTGTGTATCACAAATTTTGAGAAAGGGACAGATTATATGCTCAGATCTACAGAGTGCAGAAAACACACAGACCCTAAACATGCAGAGTGTAACTTTCACTATAATGTCAATTCATACTGCTGTGACAAGTCTAAAGTCTATCTGTGGAGATAAGGAGTGAGAAGCATAATGTGTGAGGATGACTGATCTACAGTGAACAATTGAGTAGACGAGGAGATGGTAAACCATCGCCCCCATGTGGCTGCCATTAGAATAGAAGTTGCCTTGGAAAACAGAGAAGCCCTTCCTGATTTTCTATAGCGAATCAGATCACTGTGAAAAAACAAATGATAACCATGTTGACAATATTAACTTCTTTTTTCTCTTAATTTGATTAGTTTGGAAGCAATAAACAGAAGAGATGCTTATCTATGAATTATATGCATAAAAAAAATAGACACCATATCCACAAAGATTATCAATATTCTTAAGCAACCAAAAGATTCTTGTTTGTTGAGTACAAGTGGTTGAAAGATCAGAGCTCACACATCCACACACACAGACCAACAAAGTGCCATCCCCTCCTGGTGCAGATTACAGAGGTGGTCTGAAAAGGTACAGCCAGCCACCTGGCTGCAGCTGGGGGAGTTGGGGTGTAGAGGGACGGACTGGGCGGGAGGGGAGGAGGGTGTTCAGAGGGGGCCGAGGCCTCAGGACTAGTTTTATTAGCACCCTGCTGTGGAAGTTGCAGCTCCCCTTAAGCAGACTAGCCCCTCGGCCATGTCCCCATTTACCACACAAGACACACCTGCTGGCCTCCCACCCTGGAAGAATCCAGGTGAGCTCAAGGGTGGGTTTCATGTTTTGAGGCACAACCCAAACCCAGTTATGGATGTTTGAGTGTATGCACATGTGCATCTGATCTGCAAAACCTTTTACATGCACGAAAAAGGTACCCTTAAAACATTTGGTGAAGACAAAAAACCTATGAGACCAGACGTCAACATATTTCTATCTCTTCATAAACAGGATTACTCTAAAGTCTACTGAAAAGATGGGCAGGCTGGGGAGGGATGGGTGGAGGTGGGATAGAATGAAGGCGTAAGGGCAGGTAAAGAAAAACAGGACAAATATTAGGGAGGCTGACTAAGCGCGCTCTCCACGGATGCGGCGTGCCAGCTGGATGTCTTTGGGCATGATGGTGACACGCTTGGCATGGATGGCGCACAGGTTGGTGTCCTCGAACAGACCCACCAGGTACGCCTCACTGGCCTCCTGCGGGGAGAGCGGTGGAAAACAAATAGTAGCAGGAGAAGTGTGTGTTTTACAGTTTGAAAGTTATACTGATGTAGCTGTACTCAAATATTTTGTACACACACATACACACCTGCAGGGCTCCAATGGCAGCACTCTGGAAACGCAGGTCAGTCTTGAAGTCCTGGGCGATCTCCCTCACCAGGCGCTGGAAGGGCAGCTTACGGATCAGCAGCTCAGTGGACTTCTGGTACCTACGGATCTCTCTCAAAGCCACGGTACCGGGCCTGAAACACACAAGCACAATACACCATCAGATACTAGAAGGTTCATTTAGCTTGCTCAACCATCTCATCTTGATAGGGATGATTTCAGCGATGTCATGATGTCAAAGAAACAGCTGTGGGAAATCACCTGTAACGATGGGGCTTCTTGACTCCACCAGTAGAGGGGGCACTCTTGCGGGCGGCCTTGGTGGCCAGCTGCTTACGAGGAGCCTTTCCTCCAGTGGACTTACGAGCGGTCTGCTTGGTACGAGCCATTACAATGAAGTATCACCTGAAGGGAATATTTAAAACATAACTGTTTTTTATATACATTTTTTATTAGTATTATCACAGGTAGTCTGGACAAATGTTCCTAATAGGCCCTTTTCAAAGCAGCCCCTTCACGTCATTTCAGGGTAAACACAGGTGTAATTAATAACATTAAGTATGGCCCTGTTCCATTCACCAGGGCTGGAATGTGGCTATGACACACTAAATACAACAGGACCATAATAGATTTGATCAATTAGACCTGTGGTTACTCTGCTATGACATACCAAAAAGGCTGCTGGGAAAAGGGCTAACAGTCTGGTGAGAAAAAAATAAAATTATATATATATATATATACACATATATATA